>OX579635.1:1569444-1745083 GCA_951230915.1 Antitrichia curtipendula | reverse complement strand
GTACTTCGAAACCCTCGCAAACTTGCATTCAGGGGCTGGAACGAAGTGCCTGACCCGTGGAGTTTCGAGACTTGCACCAATTACATCGAATGGTGCCACATCGATAAGGCCTTCCCGGAAGAGCGGCACAACTACCACCGCCGATTCCATAAAACAAACTTGAAATACTGCATCGATGAGGCCTTCAAACAACGATGCATTGAAGTATATTAGGTGTTGTACGACGTATCCACCGTAAAAAGGAATGAAGTTCATCTTTTCATTGCTCGAGGTGTACATGCGGAGGTCAGATTGAACAAGCGGGTGGATTGGTCGACCTTGAAGGGCACGCCATCTGGTATCAAAATACCGACACCAGCGAATGGAATAATTGCAAGGGGGGCTATGAGGTTTCCCGAAGGAGGGCTGGGCATGATCAACACACGTATTGAGCCGCCCGATACGTATGAGACACCAGCCTCTTCTACGGACGACGACTCTGATGGGGCTCATACAGTAGTGGAGTTAACCAACAGAGGACAACAACGTGCACAAAAGCGGAAGGCTAAGCGTGCACTTTTTGGAGAACTTCCGGAGCAAGATGCTGATGCGCAGTTCCATGGCCCTCAGGAACCAATGCTTGGAGTTGCTGAGGCGCAGTTCCAAGCACCTGATGAACCAACTATTGGAGTTGTTGATGCCATGGCTGCTGCAAACACCATACAGAGCTTGAAGGTGCAATTACAAGATAGAGGTGATGAAATGCATGCTCTGTATGAAGATGTGGGCAAATTTAGGGAAGAAATCACGCGCAAGGACGAAGTAATTGCTCAGCAAGCACGTGACATAGAGGAGCTTCGGCGAGCTCTGCAAGCAGCACAAATGATGAACGTAGGTCAGGATCCACGAGGACAAGCGCAAGGACCTACTCGCGATTCTGAAATTCCAGTGCAAGATGTGCACGGTGGTACTGCCATGTTTACAGAACATGATTCATTGTCTTTCGGCAAATTCATTGCCACCGCCAATGTACCAATGGAAACTGAAGTTCAGGGCATGGTTAGGGACAACAGCTCTGAGCTGAACGACTTGCGAGCCGAGAACGAAAAATTACAAAGTCGTTTGCATGCCTTTGTGGAGCAGTACTACCAATGGAAGTTGGCATGCGTGTTCACCGTTGACAAAATCCGACAACTGGTAGCAGGGTTCAAGAAAATGGACCACTGCTACAGTGAACACAATCAAAAAAGAGTGTTTGGCTTGACTTCCTGGGCCCTTGTGGATGATCTTTTCAATACCGACATGGCAACCATCAAGCTTGGTGGTGGAAAAACAATCATTGATTGGTCCCAACACAATTGGGATTACAAAAATCAGCTTGGATCGAAGATCGACTGCAAAGGAAAATCGTTGTTGGAGTGGCCAAATCCTTCCAGTTTTGTGCACGACGAGACTATGTGCCCGATTTGTATGAATCTATTCGGCCCTGAAGGTGGAATTCACTTGGGCACCTGCAACCACTTGTACCACCTATTTTGCCTCATCAGTTTCATGATTGTCCGTCGTCGGTGCACAGTGTGCAAGGCTCCTTTCCACGAGCGCTTGTACGAGTTGTTTGGCTTGGTCCCATATATGCCACCACATTGGGAATTCAATGCCACGAATGCCTCCAATCAATCTAATATGTGGGAAAAAGACTTGGTGTGGAGCTGGAAATTGAAAATGACGTCGTTGGACAAGATACAGGTAGCTGCTGAATGTGGTTGGGAGACTGACCCAGATCAAATTGTCCAAGTCTGCCACCACTTGATTCAGATGAAAGACAAGCATAGCCAAGGACAACGGAATTTTTTCTTCCAATGCTTCAATGGACATTGGGACGAGGTCGGAAAGAAGTTTCAATTTGGACCTCACCCCATGCAATGGTTGTGGGGCGTTGATGGAGTCCGTGTCACCGATGACAACGGGGTTCGTATTGGGGAGGACCTTGACATGCCCAACCCCGCGGAGCTTGTTCAATTATCGGAATCTGAGTGGAGGGAAACTTTCAGAAACGAAGGGCTGGATTTCCTGCTTGAACATCATAGCCCGGATACACGTCGAGCTCTGGAGAGCCTCAAGCAATCGCAAATTATGAGGGCCATTTTGGAAGAAGACGGACCGGCGAGGAGAACTCGATCTGCGGTTCGTAGACTTCAACTAGAATCCGGCGAAGATTTTCCGATGCAGCACGGCACACACGACAACGAGGCTGGACCCAGCGGCACTGCAAATAGTCCAATGAACATCGACTGAGTGCATTTCCTAGTGTGGTAATTACTAATTAGTAAAGCATATTTTGTGTAGACTTAGACACTTATCATTACCGATGCTTATAGAATTGCTAGTTTGCTACTTTGGTAGTTTAGTACTACAAACAATATTAGAGAAAGACTCGTGGATATGCAAATTTTATCATGGAAAATGCGCTATAGACTTTTCCAATTTTGTACTACATGATGCATATGAAATACATATATTCATTATTCACTTGTTGAATTCCTTTGCATGATGCATGTATAATTCCTTAACTAAAAAGTTATTCAGTAATAAGTTTACAAACTATTATACAATTTGATTTTGAAGATTTCAATGTGAAAAGTATTTTAATTTTTTTTTTGGAAATGTAGTGTAATAGAAAAATGGGAGCAATTAAAAACAGAAAAATAACTGGACTGATTCCAAATTTGATGGAATCCCAAGAAAGATTAGCATAATGTTCCAAACATTGTGTATTCTTAAAAATTAAAAATAATGCATTTGCCTCAAATTCCAAAATAATTTTTTCCCTAGTGGGGAAAGCACTATTCATCTTCTTATCATTTTTCTTCTCCAGAAGCTGCATTTTCTAATTTTTACCTACACAATTGATCATCCAAAATTGTTATAATTAAAAAATCCAACGGTCAATATTTTATAATTAATTCCACACATCATACTACCCTAGACATAGCACTCTTCTTTTTTGTACGCTTGTATTATAAATTTCAAATACATTCCAATATCCCATACACAAAAAAATTTCAAAGTGGGAAGATTCATTGGAAAATTTCATTGTCAAAACATTGACACATTGTTAGGTCTTTTTTTTTTTTTTGATAACAAATGGAAACCATTGTATTAAGAGAAAAAAAGTAACCGCCAAGCCAAAGGCTGTACAAATGAAGAGAATAAGAGCAAATGAAGAGAAGATGAGCAGAAAAGAAAGCAAGAAACTAAATGAACGTACAAAGAGGGGGACCCTCTTTGGTCCACCTAATAGAGTAACCATTGTTAGGTCTTCACTCTTCAGGGGTTGAAGATAACTATCTTGCAATCTATTTGCTCAAATTTTAAGGAATTTCGTCCAAACATTTTTATACTAGTCAAAATGTCTAATACAGTATCCTACATCTAAATATGGAAAAAAAACATTCAATTACGTACAATATCTAAGAAAAATTTAAAAATTATTTATCATTCTGTTTGAAATTTTAGATTAGAAAATAGAAACTAGAAAGAGGAGCTCATTATATATATATGAGGTGGTAGGACGTATAACAACCCACATGAGATATATTAATTACAATTAGTGCTTAGGAGTTCCATTGCTCTTGGTGAGCTCAAATTAAAGTACGATTCTAGAGTTTGAAAACTTAATGTACTCATGTACTAATATACTATCCTATTACCAAACCCTAAACCGTTGAACTTTTTTTAAAGCAAAAAAACCATTGTATTTTACTTCAATTCCAAACATAAGTAGATGTTTAGATTACAATTATCAAAGGAACCATTTAACTTAAATAGTTGAATCCAAAAATAAAACAAATTGTATTAGTTTTTTCCCCAAAACAATTCTAGTATCCATTTTTGGGTTTTTTTAAAAACAACCTAAACCTAAAAATAAAAGAAGAGGTATTTCATATTTTTATTTCAATTCTTAAATCCAAACATAATTAGACTCTTGTTACTGAAATGAAGCAATGAACGTTTGAACTGAAATCCAAAAAAAAAAAAACTTCAAATTGGATGGTTCCCTAAACCTTTGCAGTAGTTTTATCCTCCAATTAAGTAGAATTAATCTTGTAATTGCTAATTACACAAATTGACCCTTTGACTAGAACTGAAGATTTTCCATTCCATATTTGAATTGAATACCCAGCCTTTGTAGCCTTTGATGACAGAAATAGCCCCTACAAGGTTGCAACTTGAATCCCCAACAACTATATCATGTATTTCATAGGAATTCCAAAATCTGGTAGCCTCTACGTAGTACTTACAGAAGTTAACCCTTTAATCCTAACCAAGTATAAAAGAACTTGTATCTGATTTGAATTCCCAATCCTTGTATCTTCCAATCTTCCATTAACACAAATGAACCCTTGAAGTAGAACCCAAAAATGTTGACTTGTATTTGAAGGAATTTCCAAACCCTTATAACTCGTACTTTAACTTGAAGCTCTTGAAGTACAAGCACATAACATTTAACTTGTATTTGATTTGAATTTTAAACACTTGGAAGAACAATTTACCAACACCATAAAGGCTTCAACTATAACAAAACAAAACATAACTTCTATTTCATTTGAAATCAAAACCCTTCAACCTTGAAGCATCTAGTAACAAGACTAAAGCCTTCAACTTCCTTCGAAACCAATAGATCTTTCATTTTGTTTCCTTTCCAAATCCTTATAGCCTCTAATTTTAAAAATAAAATCCTTGAACTACATTGTAATACATTGTAATATGTTATTGATGTGATTTCCCAATTTTCAAACCCTTATACCCTCCATTACCAAAAACTAACCAATTCAATTAGAAGTCTAAAAAATATAAGACGTGTTTGAATTTTTTTTAACTGTAAACCCTTTTAGTTTATATTTGGAAAATTTGAAAATGCATCCTTCCACTTGAATTTTAGAAAATGTGTACCTTGTCTTTCGTTATAAATCCAAAATCTTGTAGCATGTAATTTCAAATTTTTTTTTATTGAAGCGTGCAATAAAATTTTCATTTTCAGAAATCTCCTTTTTTCCTTGGGTGGTTCCTAATTCTCAAGTGCTTGGTGAAGGCAAGAAGGAGAAGTTTGGCACCAAGAAGGGAGCCACATGCTCCCATGCATGGTCTTTTAATTTAAAAAGTGGTTGGACCTCTTAATGGAGCCATTGACTTGAAGATATTCCCGAACCGAAATGAAGAGCTGGATGCATTAATGGGTTCCCCCTCTCCATGGGAAGGAAGAATCCCATGGCCAAGTTCAAAATAAACTTCACTTCCCCCCCACACTATGGCGGAGGATTGGGATGTTCGCGCCCCTTCAAGTCCCCGCCCTGCCTTCAAGTCCCCGCCCTGACGTCCGCGCCTTGACCTGAAGTCCCCGCCCTGACGTCCGCGCCCCGACCTGACGTCCACGCCCTGACGTCCGCGCCCCGACCTGAAGTCCGCGGCCTGACCTGAAGTATGTGTGGAAATTTATCCAAGCTCCCAGACCTGAAGTTCCTCCAAGCCAAATTTGAACTCCCTCTATGACAAAGTTGAACACGCGAATTCACAAACTTGAATTCACAAATATCTGAACCCCTAAATGCCCAAGGCACCGAACTTGGGTGTTGACCCTAATTTGAGTTTGAAATCAAAACCCTAACGAATTTGCTCAATGTAGAAGTTTATATTTTTGAAATATTGTTTTGGAAGGCTTGAATTCAAAACAACTTGGATACTATTTCATTTAAAATTTTCAATCCCAACCCATATTTACATATCCCCATTACAATAAAATACCGTTCCACTTGAATTAGAAAATAAGGGAACTAGTATTTCATTTCAATCCCAAACCCTCTAGTAGCCCCTTACAAAAAGAACCCGTTGAAAGTGAATTCCCAAAAAATCTTAACAAGTATTTCACCTCAATTCCAAAGCCTTCTCGGATCCCATTACCAAAATGTACCATTGAATTTGAATTAAAAAATAGCTTAATTAGTATTTGATTTCAATGCCACCCCCTTTTGGGATCCCATTACACAAATACAGTTTTTCCAGTAGAATGATTGAATTGAGAAATAACATCACTAGTATTTCATTTCAATCCCAAACCGCTTTCGTATCCCCCTTACCAAAATGTAGCGATGAACTTGAATTAAAAAATAGCTTAAGTAGTATTTGATTTCAATGCCACCCCCTTTGGAGATCCCATTACACAAATACAATTTTTCCAGTAGAATGATTGAATTGAGAAATAACATCACTAGTATTTCATTTCAATCCCAAACCGCTTTCGTATCCCCCTTACCAAAATGTAGCATTGAACTTGAATTAAAAAATAGCTTAAGTAGTATTTGATTTCAATACCAACTCCTTTTGGGATCCCCATTAGAAGAATATACCGTTGAAGTCTTCAAGATCCAAACCCTTGTAGCTTCTTCTTCCAAAAACAAATCCTTTAAGTATATTTCAATGCATTATAATGTGTATTAGATTTCAATCCAAACCCTTGTAGCCATTTATTTTAAAAATAAAGCCTTGAACAAAAAGCCAAAAAAGTATAAGTTGGTTATGATTTGATTTGTAAAATTCAAATCCTTAATTCAAAATAGGTTCTATTTAGAAGAAATAAATAAAAATTCTTGAACTCGAATTTAACCCCTAAAGTCTCATTGTCCCCTCGAGGGACAATATGGATTTTGGGCAGGCTACTACGGCCTCAATATTCATCATTATTTTTGGAAACTATTTGTGAAGATAGATAAGTACATTAGCTTTATGGATATATAATTTTTATTTCAATCGGTGCCCGGGAGCAAAAGTTATGGCACAAAAGGTCCATTTTTTCAATGCGGCGGGAAGAAATCTTCTCACACAATTTTTTCTCTTAAAATTTTTAAAAATTATTTTTTCATAGATGGTACTTTTATCTATATGGGAAGCTTTGATTCATTCCATTTGGATTTGTTATATGAAAGTTATGGACAATCTTATTTTTCGGGCAGTTAGAGCATCTTCTTGAAAAAAGAATTTATATGATTCATTTCGGAATGCAATTTTCACAATTTTTCAAAAATAACTATTTGACGAGGGTCAATTTTCTTGCTAAAACAATCTCAACATTTGGATTATAGTATTTTAATTCCATCTTAGAGTTGTTGACGATTTAGTTTTTTTTCTCAATCTTGGACCTACTTCTACTTAACAATTTTTCAAAGAATGAAAACCAAGTGAATCTTTTTTGAAATTTTTATCCTAGATTCTCAATTCAAGTGTTCAACATAAAGAAAATCAAATTCAAATTTATAGTGCAATTTTTTTAAAAAAAATGGTGGTCCCAGTCATTTGAAATTGCAAACCAATGTTCTAAAAGACAAGTTCTTCCAACTTTGAATGTTGACATCTTGTAATTGGTACGGTCAAATTTTATGAAATTTTTACCACATGATCTGAGATAAATTAAGTACAAGATCCTACGATTAGATTCTTAAGAAAGTGTTTTTTCTCTTTTCTTCGATGAATGCAATAGAACTAACAGCTTTGAGTAGTTTTTGATAGAAAAATGGCCTTGGGACTTTAGGGGTTAAACAAATACGTACCTTGTCTTTCATTAGGACTCTAAACCCTTTGAGATTCTACTCACACAAATTTTGTCCTTCTTGTTTGGAAGTTCAATTTCATTTTCTAAATTTTTTTTGTTTTGGGTGGTTCCTAATTCTCAAGTGCTTGGTGAAGGCAAGAAGGAGAAGTTTGGCACCAAGAAGGGAGCCACATGCTCCCATACATGATCTTTAAATTGAAAAAGTGGTTGGACCTCTTAATAGAGCCATTGACTTGAAGATATTCCCCGAAGTCAAATGAAGGGCTGCCTGCATTAATGGGTTCCCCCTCTCCATGGGAAAGAAGAATCCCAGGACCAAGTTCAAGACCCCCCCCCACTATGGCTGAGGAGTGGGATGTCCGCGCCCCTGCGTCCGTGCCCCCCACGTCCGCGCCTGCACATGACGTCCGGGCCCCATAGAAAAATTGCCCTCCTCTGACGTCCCCGCCCCTGCAGAATAGGTCCCCGCCCCTGCACTCCAAGGGTATAAAGGCAACCCTGTTGCACTCTGCTTCCCTACATTTGTCAGCTTGGCCTCATAATCTTGGACTTCAATTCAGTTTGAGCTCCTTGTGAGTCTACTTGGGTGGCAGATGGCCCTGGTTTACTGTTGAGGTGATGTAAAAATCAGTTCAAACAGTGGATTGGCGCTAACTATTATTTTGTCCTTTTCAATTGGTGTGATAGCCTCTTCTACTTCCTACAAGAACACGTTTGCATTTGTTGTGAATGCAATGGGAAGTCAACAAAAGCAAACAAAAGAATGGGAACCATGGTATAATTTCTCTGAGAATGGGAGTAAAGTCAGCTGTGTTTTCTGCAATGCGACATTCAGCTATAAACGCGAGCGTGCTTTTGCTCACTTTGGGTATGGCGCAAAGTTCGAGAGGTCAATTTGTCGTAGTGCGTCGCGACCTGTACGCCACCGATTTGCAAATTGTGCAAACTTTGTCCCGCAACGATTGAGCCCCGAGGACATATACGAAGGAGAATCAATTCCTAGTGGTCCATCAAGAGCAACTCCAGTCGCAAGTTCAAGCCAATCCGCTCAGAATGAAGTGACGGGAGGAGGCCCCGGTAGGAACCAGGCTGAAGGGGCTACTCTCCATGAAGGGAATGATCCAATAGAGAGGTCTCAAAGTCTCGCTGCATCAAATTCCACGAGATCTGGGACATTACTTCAGCAACGCATGTAGGATGCTTTTAACAGTGCAAAGAGGAAAAAGTTAGATGACAAGTGGGCATCGTTTTTTTATGAGGCAAACGTGCCATTTAATGTGGCAAGAAATCCAGCCTTCATTGAGGCTGTGAGGGCAACCTCAGTGGCAAGGTTTGAATACAGTCCACCTTCTTATCATCAGTTCAGGACTAAGTTTATTGAACCCAAGAGGTTGCAGATCGAGAAGCAAATCGAAACCAAAGTTGGTTTTGCAGTGAAGCATTACGGGGTGACAATATGCACTGATGGTTGGAATGACGTGAACCGGAGGCCCCTAATGAATGTGATGATGTCGTGCCCTTCTGATGATGTATTTTTGGGGGCCATTGACACTACCAGACAAAGGAAGTCCATGCGCTACATATCAGACCAGATGAAAGTATTCATTGAGAAAGTGGGTCCGAAACACGTCACGCAAGTTTGTACGGATAATGCAGCAAACATGCTTGGGGCAGTGGACGATATCATTCACACATACCCGCACATTTTCAAACAAGGCTGCATGGCACATGCCTTGGATCTCATGTTGGAAGATTGGGCCAAAATAAAAGAATTCCAAGATTTAATTGCTCGGGCAAAAAGATTGTGCTAGTACATTCGGAACCATCACGCGACCATGTCTGTTTTCCGGGAGTTGAGTCCGAGCCTTCAGCTCGTAGTGCCAAATGAAACCCGCTTTGCTTGTAACTTCCTCATGATGCACCGACTGGAGAAACTTCAAGGAGTAATCATGCGATTAAAAGACCATCCACGCGTTCAAAATTACTTTGCTGGTCTGCGAAACAGACAAAATGGGGAGCAAGTAGCTACTGCTGCAGGTAATGTGGTGTCAACTATCACAGATGTGGGCTTTTGGCAACGATGTGTGAATTACTTGCACATGACTGAAGACGTGTTGAGGGCATTGCGCATATTTGATGGCCGAGAACCAGCTATGGGTCGGGCGTGGCTCGTAATGCATAATTTGAGAGCCCATGTGTTTTCTTTAAGAGAGCCACCCTTCAACCTACGAGATGACATAGCCACCATCATGGAGGAGTCTTTCGAAACAAGGTGGAACATGGTCTTTTCGGATGTTCACTATGCCGGGGCCCTTCTAAATCCGTATCTCTTGGATAACGTGGCACTTAGGGCTGATGGAATTGCCCTCCGTGCATTATATCACGTCATCCGCAAAATGGAAAATGTAGTGGGTGTACAGTTCAACGTCGTGATGGCGGAATTAACAGAATTCGAGGAGGGCACAGGGCCATATAGTGCTGCTGAAACACCTGACATCTGAGCGACAAATATGCTTCCCCACCAATGGTGGCACAGAGTTGGAGATCGAGCACTATCAAAGATTGCCGTGCGTATTCTATCATTGACATGTTCAGCATGCTCATGTGAAAGGAATTGGAGTATGTATTCCTTTGTCCACAACAAGGTCCGGAATCGGTTAGCCCCCGAGAAGGCTGAGTCACTGGTATATATCTATACCAATAGCCGTGTACTTCAGCAGAGACTAGGGGCCGATCCGGTTCGTTGGTACGATGCTAATATCTTATCGGAGGATTCTGATCCGGATGCCCTTGGCCCCGTTCCGGTGGATGAACGCAATCGTGAATTTGACGTGCTGGCAGTTGAAGAAGAGGAAGACGCTGATGTGGAAGCAAACCAAGCACCTGGAGAGTACCAACCAAATCCAGACTTGTGGAGGGCAGGGGCCGATCACCTCGAGGAAGCTAGAAATTACTACGGAGATGATGATGAAGTGGAAGAGGAAGTTCTCCCTGGTCGTTGGGGCCCTTGGGGCCCCCCCCCTGTCCCTCAAAATCCAGTCGTTCCGGAAGTGCAGCCTTTGTCATCGTCTTCGGAGAGTGATGGCGCGGACGCAGTGAACGTCAATGATGATAATGTTCCCTCCGACAACAACGACGACCTCCCTCCGGAAAACGAAGGAGGAAATGGAAATGGCGGTGGGAATTTGAGGAACAATGCAACTCAGAGTACTGAAGGATATTTTAGCGATTGTGATGGCAGTAGGGGGCCCGGAGGAGTGGGTGGCCGCGACAGCAATAGAGTTGTCGAAGGATGCCATGGCCAGAACATTGGAAATACGGGAATGGCACAATCAATTACAAGAAATGTCACGAGGATTTTTGTAGCGGGAGCAAGGCGTTTTGACCCTGAACGTTTAGATCCCAGTGATATTTTTGCGTTTACAGACCCACTTGAAGACGAAGCCCGTGTACCCCCACCGGTTGCTGTGCGTACTGTTCTTCCTAACCGGAATACACCGGTGCAGGGTTCCCTTAACCCTTCTTCTTCCGCAACTTCGAGTGCTCACCGTCGACCTTCCCAACAAGGGCTAGGCTCAGTGAAAAATGTTGAATTCACGCCTCAAAGCATTTCAAATGTGACAACGGGTGGTAGACCCCCTACCGCCCCTCGACCCATAGAAAACTACGCCATAAATGAATATCGACAAGGACGTGGAAGGACTGCCGTCCGTGAAGGAGCAAGGGATCGGGTGGGGACCGAAAATCGTGCAGGGATTGGAGGCCGTGGTATTAGAGGTGGACGAAACAACAACGAAGCGTCATCATCTAGGCCTGCTAAACGCCCTCTCAGAGGAATTGGGGTTCCCCGCCCAAACGTGGTGATAGCGCCATTCTTGAATACGTATGTTCCAGGACCAACTTTGTCCACTCCAGCGTATGTTGTTCCTCCACTTCCTCGAGTACAAGGAGGCCCCACTATAAATTCTGACGCGGAGGACCCTAGAGCTCAACGATACAAGAGGTTTAAACGCCATCGTAGGCAGGGTGAAATAGCTGTAGAGCTTCGAAATGATAACTCGGAAGTGGAGGGCCACTGGACAGACGGTGACGATGGAGGAGATGAACGTGGAACTCGTGAAGGCGGTGATGATGAAGACGACCATGATTGTGATGAGGCACCAGCAGATGATGATGTGGTAATTCGAAATCTTGCATTACCGGTTCCGGGTACACAAGAAGTCCGCAGATCAAGTCGTTTCAACAATTGAGGGGCACCCGACACCATTAGTAGATTTTCAATCATCATGAGTTCAAGACAGTTGCACCAATTGAAACATGAAGTAATGAAGATCTACAAGAACAAGAAGGAGGGCAGGAGATAACCAATGGAAGAGAAGGCGTATCTTGAAAGTATAGATTCATTGTGTTGTGAACTTCTTATTGTATTGAACAATGCTTGAAATTTATAAATGTTGTTGGTTATCTGAAATAATGAAGTCTCCAATTGTGTTTGCAAAACTATCACATTTGCCATGCATGTAGATGACATTTGTGAGTGCAGTTATGTTGAATAGTAGAAGATATTGTCCACAGAATTTTCAAGTGCGAGTACAACAATGGTCAATGACAACAATAAAGTCAATGACGTCAAACCCTAAACCCTTTGCCCTAAACCAAGCAAAAGAAATTGAATGATTTTTTTTTGGAAATAGGCGCTACATTGCTAGTTTGTTAGAAGGATTTTGATTTAAATCTAATCCAATTAGATGGACAACAAATATCACACGCATTTGATGTTGATTCCAAACCGTTTGAGCTTCTATTTACAAAAATGAAAACTTCAAGTACAACCCCAAAAAACGTACCTGAATTTCAAATCCAAACCATTCTAATATCCACTATCCAGCAACGAAAACGAACTCATTGAACTTGAAACCAAAATTGACATAACTTGTATATGATTTGAAATCCAAACCCTTGTACAGTTCTATCCTCAAATTTGTAAACCAACCCTTTTCAAGATGACTACAAAGATGTCTCTTTGTATTGGATATGAATTTGAGACACTTGTAGCCACTATTTTTCAAAATAAAGCCTTCAACATGATCCTGGAAAAAGTAGAACTTCTACTTCATTCAAATTAAACTGTAGCGTCCCCGCCCTCCCTAACACGTCCGCGCCCCAACAAATCCGTCCGCGCCCCAACGAATCCGTCCACGCCCCGACAAATCTGTCCGCGCCCCGACGAATCCGTCCGCGCCCTGCACTCAGGTCCCCGCCTTGACTTTCACGTCCGCGCCCTGATTCCAGTGTGGACCGCCAGCGTGGACAATTGGAATTTTTCAAAAATGAAAGGCGTCTGACTTGTCCGGACCGTCCGGCCGTCCGGTCCAGTTTGCCCGTCCGTCCATCCCGTCCGATCACCCTGACCCGCCCGATATGACAACCCTGGTTTGACATTGCAGATGAGGGATAAGGTTGTCGACGTGCGCTAGACCACTTGTCAAGCATCCCCATTATTCTGGGATTTTACAGCAACGTGGAAGTGGAGAGAGGAATCTTACCTTATTGCACCGCGGTGGACCTCTCTCCGAGCGGTGCAGTTCACCACTTCACCTTCCTCAACGCCTTCCCACGCTCCGACGACTGCACCCCCCGCTCCTCCGCCTCACGCTCCGTGGACTGCACCCCCGATCCTGCGCCGCACGCTCCGTCGACTGAACCCCAACGTGATTGTCATACGCTCCTGCGTCGCTCCTTGCCTCTAAGCAATTGCTCGTGCTCGCCGCCGGTCCAAGGTCGAATGTGGACTGCTGTACCATTCAGGTGAAGACTGCACTATGTTAAAATTTCAGTCTCTCGTTTCGGGTTCGATTGAGTTCCCAATTTCCAGTTGCTGTCCGCTTTATCTATTGTAGAGGCCGCAGTTCTTTTAGTACGAAGTCCACCGCATTTCGTTGACGTTCACATTCACAATACAGAAAATTCTCCGCGGTCCCTGCAAACAAAGAGCAAATTCAGTTAGTTCAATAATTTTAGGAAAGTCATGACTGGAAGTTAGCAAGGTCGGTAGAGTCAACGAGCCTAGGCAGTCTGTTTTACCGTCAAGATGAAGCAGTCGACTAGGTCGGCAGTGTAATACTATTGAATCCCAACTTGAACGTGACACTCGTCCTGTGCAACTGCATATGAGTAGCTCATTCATGTAGACAGGTAGTGATCTTTCAGCCGTCCTCCACTACCAAATTCCACAGTGTACAGCTGCCAATATGATGGGGGCTCGAAGATGAAAAAAATATCGTCCTACTCTCAGCGAAAAACGATGTCGACTAGGGATTGGAGTGTGTGTAACTGATGAGCCAACCAGCACCTTATGATAAATCAAAGTTTCTGGGTTCCGGGTGGAGTATGGTCGGAAGGCTGATACTTAAAGGAATTGACGGAGGACAGCACCAGCAGTGGAGCTTGTGGCCTTAATACACTGAACACGGGGAAACTTTAAGCGTCCAGACAATAAGAACTTACAGAGCGAGAGGTCTTTCTTCATTCTATGGGTGGTTGTGCATGGCCGTCCTTAGTTGGTGCAGTGATTTGTCTGGTTCATTCCGTTAACGAACGAGACCTGAACCTGCTAACTAGTTACGGGAAGAATTTCAAAGATTGCAATTCAAACTGCACGCATCTCCTTTGACCTTATCCCACATTCCAAACCCCCGGTCATATGACGGGAAAATCCCTTCTCATTTCGTAGCAGAAACAATGCCAGCTAAAGACAAACAATCGAGAAAACAGACAACGGAATGCTAAACCAGTTCTACAAAAACTGGTTCCTAAACATAAAATATAGTAAATTCTTTACTACAAGCTTTAACTGAACGTCCAGAAACGTGTTTTGTACCTCCAACACACTTCTTGGTAAGGAGGAGTGTGTCAAGTAGTTCATTGACGGCATCCCTAAACCAGAAGCCTCTAAAGGACAATCCTGGCCAGCATCGCCTAATTCTAGGGTCAATACTCTCACATTACAATGACGCTATTTGTTTGGCCTCGTGGATGCAGTTTACACGAACTGTGAAATTCAAGATGCTTGACCACCAATTCAAAACATTCAACTATTCCGTACAATCCCTATATGTGTGGATTCTTGCTAAAACCAAACACAGGGTGTGAATCTCCTCAACTACAGTAATGCATTCCCTACATCCTTTTAGCAATGCGTAACCACTCCCTCACAAATCCACACTTACTATAGCTTCAATTCCAAACCATATCCCAATTCCGTCATCATTGGGCAGTAAGAGGGAACAAACGACGACAAGCCACCACCGCCAAAACACATGACCACCCCAAAACAAAGAACAAATTCGTGAAATGTCTACCAACTCAAAATTCCATCAATCCAAATCGCCCCGTATAAGCCTAGTACCAGAAACAAAAAAAAAACAAGAAACAATTTAGAACCACAATTTCGAAACATACTCGTCGGCGTCCCAAACGAGGTCAGTGGAAGAAGGTTCTTCAAGCATACACCAATTTGTAGAAAATTCCTATGCTAAATTGAAATATTACATGATGTAATATAAAAAAGGTGTTCTTGAAAATATAGGGGGTACCCAAGTTTTTGAAAATCACTTTTCAGTGAATAGTTTTGCGTACAATCATTGCACTTGGTCAAGTGCAAGAATGTCTGATTCGTTGTTATTTTTGTCCACAAAAATCTATGAAAAAGGCAGACAAGCTCTTAAATGGTTGCTTTTAGAGCATCTACCTTAAGCCTTAAACTAAAGCATAGGTGGACCCGATGCTAAAAGATGAAATTTCATGAATGTATCATAGTGATGGGGCCAGGTTTTGTGTTGGCCTATAGAACGACCTTCATACAAGCTGAGGATCTGTTGTTTTTAGGTGTTTTCATTTCCACTTTGGTGTTAGTCTATGATCCATAGTAGATGCATCTACTGATCTACACACGTTTTCACAAATTTATATTATATTCATACAAGCTCAAAAAAATACATAACTAAATTATTCGGGTTTTTCTTGAACCATTTTCTAACAAGCTCACATTATTTTATTTTGTCAATACTCCCAAGATCTGCAAATCTTGAATAAGTATCACAATTAGGTGTTTCTACCTTAATGAGTTAGCCTAACGTGATGACCAACTATGCCAACTAGACCCCTCCCTATCCATGATGTATAGTCACCCAAGCAAAGAAGGTGCTATGTTGGCCCGTAGATCATCATATCTTTGCAAACTCAAATTTATAATTTACACTGTACATATCAAATTAATAAAAGATATCAACAAAATTCATCTGAAACTTTGAAGTATAGCTTGTCAGATACAATTCAAATTCTAGAAAGCAAGTAATTTTTTGGCATCACCAAATTTTAAGGTCTAGTCTTAGACAATATGAAGATTCATTTAAGCTATCCCCCTCAAGTTTTCTTGATCTTTGAGATAGGAGGCTCGTAAAGCGTGCACTTAAAGAAAATAAGACATTTGTGGCAACCAAACATGCTTAAAAAAAATTAGCGGATGAAGAGGTTGATAAGCAATGATAGCCAAATTTTTTTTCAAAATTTTGGAGTTAAATACAATTAAACAAAGAATTCACAAACAATTCAAGCAAAGGTTGACAATTTTGGTCATAGTCACAGCAATCATGAATCCAAACATGCATTATAATGAAACAACAAGGTCCAAAAAGTGAGTTAGTAGCTACCTACAATCACAAAAAACTCACCAAGCACATTCATTTAATTTTGAGGTCATTGTAAGTGACTATTTTGCATTGGTCCTTCAATCCACGTGTATTTTATTCTAAGTCAATTCAAAATTCTATCACAATAGAACTCTTCTAATTGAAGAGGTCCTACCAAAGTTCCTTTAGAGAGGTTCAAGACATTAGAGAGGATCCACACTACATAGGAGGTTGCCCTTGTGGTCCACGTGTTGTACCTTCAAGCCACAAAGCTTGTTAACAAGAACAATTTTCCCTTTTCTTTGACAAGGTGAATTCCACCACCAGTATTGCTTGGCCCTCTCTCATTAAATGCCACCACTTATTTTATTCCGGAAGCCCGGGACCGCTCCGACCTATTACTTTACGGAGGTTTATTCATCATTCATGGAGGGGGTACTTATACTTATAGGAGTTCTACTCTACAACCAAAGTACAAACATCACATTGTCAACCATGAAGTCCTGCAAAGTCCTAAAATGAAGCACATGTCCTTGCATTCCCTGACCAGAAAAAGGATCAGGAACTTCCAACACGCTATTGTAAGCAAGGTTATTGGCCTTCTTACACCTGTAGTCGATTCAAAATGACCCTACAGAATTCAGGCCTCCTACCTTTACTTAGTTTTATTTGCAGCTGTCCTCTTCCTACCTACCCACCATCCGAAGTCATGGAGTCTGCCTCCTGCAAGGCATGAAGGATACAGACGGAAACTTGTCCCTTCTGTTCTGCCCATGTGAAGGAGGTTGTATAACTCCCAAGGTATCTCCAAAAGACTCGGCATGCACGTGGATGGAGGAACCATCGAGTCCTCTTCTACCAGTACTTCTTCTCCTTGTGGTAATTGATAGTGACCTTCAAAATGGCATCGATAGTGTACTCATTAATCTGGTACAATTCGGTCTCGAAAAAACCGTGAACCACGCCGTCGAATTCACCAGTTCCCCCAACACAGTGCAACCTGCTGTCCGCCTTGCTCAACATGGAGAGTTGACCAACGAAGGAGAGGGTGCCACCGGGAAGATGCACGGTTTGGGTCATCAGAACACTGGACTCATCCAGAGCAACCTGCAGAGAACACCCAACAACAAGATCTCAGAAGTAAGTCAAAAGAAGTATAAGAAGTCCAGCCAGGGGAAGAAAGCAACCAAAGGCTAGCTAGCGAGAAATCAATGATGATTCGACGAACTCAAGGCCTGACTGCACGGGAGTGATCGATGCCGGCAAAGTGAAATTCAGTCTGAATGGTGTTCTACCTGCCCAACACTCAGTCTCATCAACACCCTTGTTGGCAGCAAGACAGGAAGTGTGGAGAATCAGAGTTACCTGAAAGTACATGGACCTAGCTACTAGGGAATTCAAGCTGACCCGACTAATGATTCAAGAGCTCAATCAATGTGCCAGTTTGTAAGGCGACAGAAGTCAGGGTAGGGTGCTCACAACTGCTTGAAAGCCTTGCACCCGGCCCACAGTTTCGGAATTGATGTCAGGCGTGACCGTGATTGGATCATCGAAAATCGAAAGCGCACCGAATCCCTCGGTTCGGGAATACCCTCGAACTGTGATGAGGTCGGTGAAATTGGGCCTGGACACAATGTCATGCTGGTAGTAGGGCCCCAATTTCTCGTAGTAGGCCGCGGCCTCGCCCAAGGGAGCACTGAGCAGCACGACCAGGACCGTGCCTGCGAGAACCAAAACAGAAGCGGCCGGGCGACTCGGGGAGCTCAAAACGGTGGCCATGGTGCAGCAAGGAGCTGCTGCCGGTCACGAAGACCACTCCAAGATGCTCAAGCTGCGAGTGAAAAAAATGCGAGTGAAATGCGAGTGAAATGCGATCATGGTGAATTCACTGCACAACAACCGGGAAGTTTATAGTGACTGGGATGTGCTGACACCCTGAGCCCTAATCCGGGACTGGGGTTCCTTCACCATCAGTCACCCGGTGGACCGATTACTTGACCAGGTGGCCACCAGAATGGATGGGTTTGCACACGGTGCCGAGCTAGTCAAGAAATCTCTCTTTCATGGACTGGTGGTCTTGAAGAATTAGGTGCAAGGTCTTGGAGTCAGGGACTTACTGTACTGTACTCTAGGCGAAATGGAGTTTCAGAGTTGCTTGTCCCAGACAAGTGGTTCACAATCAAAAGAGCTCCTCCCCTTTCCTGATTAGGCAAAAAGTATTACAAGTATTTCGTGCGTAGAATATTAGCGCTAACACTGATCCACGAGTATGGACCCCAATACATTGCACGGCGCACGACAGCCTGAGATTCGTAACACATTAGGAGTATTTGGTACAGTTTTAGCAGAGCAGCTCTCTCATTCACTTACACATTCTCTAGCTTTTATCACAGAAAATTCAAAATAGAAGTCGAGCATGGGAGCACGTAAGAGGATAGGGTGTACGAAGAAACTAACGAGATGCAGAAGCTGGATGCAGCCGCACTACACTACAGAGAATTATTCCCGTGAGAATCAAATGTGTTCACATGTAAAGATTCATGTTATAGAAATTCATTCAACGCAACCAGCACAGGCGTGTAACGATTATCGCAAATACAAGCTCCTCCTTCACATTCTCAGGGCCACAGCTCACCGTCAGGATATGTGCCACAGGGATACACAAACAGGTTCTTTCCTTAAAACCAACCAGTTTTTGGATCGGACGTACTCCCCAACATCACAAACGGGACCAATCAGACTTCATTGTCCATGCGCGTCCACCTTCACCGGACGTGCATTGCCTAGCTCCAGTTAGGGGAAAATTCAAGAGCCTCTTACCCTCTTACCCTATACAAGGGTAAAGTGTTGAGGTATGTTCGCACTTGGTGTTAAAGGGGTTGTGAGTGATGGTCTTAGGAATGAATTTATACCTACTTATGGACTAGATGCATATTGTAAACAACACTTCTATCACCAAGTGGGAACATACCTTAAGAGAGCTTTAGGATTAGAAAGCGTGTACTATTGGCTAGTTAAAGGAAATGGATTAGTCCATTCTCAAATCTAGATCTACCACTCCCACCCCCATGGTGTGCATACTTCCAAACAATTAGCTTTTGAAAATGGCAATGTTCTTTTAGAACCAAAGAAGTTCTGCAGAGATCAAGCATAAAAGCTCTTTCTACAACCAACATCATGCTCCCTCCCGTCTCAGCAAATGAAATTTGCAAATCAACTAATTTCTCTATCATGACCACTTTCTTATGTTGTTTGTCACTTTCTTGGTAATAACAACCTACATGCATAAAACAAGATCCTTTATACATTTTTATGTTTTGAGAATTTTTTTAATTCAAATCACGATTTGATTAGTGTATATATATTATGCATACAACCATTAGGTACATCTTAACTTCATATTTTACCACCGATTTCCAAACAAATTTGTAGCTACCATAATTTCCAACCACCCAATGACCATTTAGTGGTCACCTAGGCAATCAAGGATTATCCCCTAAAGGACCATAAAACCATTAAGTGACAAATTAATGTTAAAATAGGTTCTTAGGATCTTAATCCTTTCAAAAAAATTCAAGATAGGAAAACATATGAGCTCTATGATGTTATAAATTTATTTCTATAAATATCCACAATTCAAAGTTATACCATCCAATTGATCCAAAGAAAAAACACCTAAGCTTATATTAATTTAAGTCAATAGGCTAAAATGATTTCTTATAATGGACTAGGTTTAAAGCTAACACAAATTGCTTTGCAACCACACAAAATTAGCTCTAAACCATTTTAACCTATGGTGGATTTATATTAGTGCTAGGCAAAACAAATACAACAAAAGTTTGCAATAAATTTTTTTTTAAAACTTTGTTTTTCATATAATAGAAATTTGATCTAAATGAAAAGATTTGATTTGTTGCATCTAGATTATAAATGTTAAAATAATGAAGAATCTTGTTTTTCAAGCAATTAGAGCATCTTCTAAAAACATTACATATGATTTTGATTATTGAACTCAATTTTTACAATTTTCCCTCAAAATAGACTTTGCAAGGCTAAGGTCACTTGTAATAAGAATCTTACCATTGTGATATTATTGACATTTTTCAATTCCATTTTACAAACATTAACAATTTAAGTTTTATTCCATCTTGTAGGTACTTCTTCTACTTAATAATTTTTCAAGGAATGATATTTTTCTTTTGTCTTGTCCAAACTTTCTACTAAAAATCATAAAATTTGAATTTATAATGCAAAGTTTCAAAGTTAATAGGATTCAAAGTCTTATAATCAAATATGAAAAGGTTTTAAAAAATATATTTTTCCTACTTGAAACACTAATGTCTTATAACTTGCATGGTCAAACGATTTTTGAGATTTCTGCTTGGTTATATATTTTTATACTAGTCTAGCATATGATTATATAATTAAATCCTAAGGACCAAGGCACATTCTAGGCAAAAATTGTGGAAATCTACCACTTTTGTTTCCAAATATTAAAATCTATAAATTTTTACTATATACCCTATTGTCAGATTGTGTAGAAAAAAATTAAGAAACTTTGACCGCAATATCTGAAAGATTATAATGTTTGAAGTTAGAAGGAATGTTTTTTCTAACCATGCCTGACAAAGCCAAGAGTCTTTAACTCTACCTATCTTAGTGAAATTTTTTACTATACATGGATAAAAAATTTTGACACTAGCATCATATAAGTTACATACTTGCCAAATTTTTGAATTAGAAGAATAGTTTTGCAAATTTTGCTTGAAGTTGATTTGGCTAGCGCAAAAGTTCACTACAACATAACTTTTGATTTGGGCACTTGATTGAAAAAAAACCATATTCCCACCAAGGGGGCACATGTTCACACCTTGTATTAAAATTTCATGAACATTTGACCAAAACTGACTTTGTGTGTAACTACCCAAAATCTCTTGCATATGTTGAAAGGTCACTTGGCCCTTTAGGGGTGAAGTTTGCCATAAAACCAAATGTCTAATTTTTCTTCATTGTAGTAGCTATGGTCCATAGTTTTGGAGTATATTTTAGTTGATGGAATTTTAGGGGGGAAAGGCACCACATTTGAATGAAATGAATGTAGAACATGTCACCAGATCATAGCAAGTTACTTTTGATTGTGGAATGTTATTTTTTTTAACGTATCTCTTGCCTCATTTGCTAAGCCTAATTTATGCATGATTTTGTAATTCCAAATTGCCCACATTTCCTTCAAATCACATGCAAATCAAGCAAATTATGAAGAGTCTATGCATCACTTGACGTGGCATTGAGGGTTGTGCCACACTGTGTGTAGTTCCTCCCATGTGGATGATGTGATTTTTAGTTGATTTGGGAGTGTTTGAGAATATGTATATTACGCATTCTTGTTAAATTTTTGATTGCATATTTGATGTTGATTGTGGCCCTTGATGTATTGTGTGGTACAATCTTAATATTTACACAACGTATTATGAAAAAGAGTGCAATATGGGACTACATAACATCTGCAATGAGTGTCGATGAAAAGCACAAAGTTTGTCAAGGATATTATGGGTCTTAGTATTTTTGAGAGGCCATTAAGGTGAACCAGCCTATGACATGCCAACTGCTTAATGTACACATGTAGAAAATGACTTAGTACAATCTTACATCAACTCATGACAATTTTTGCAATAATATAGATTTGAGCTAATTAAATAGGATTAGTGGCCACAATCAATACTTTGGGTGATGGTGAAGGAGTTATTAGTGACCGTAGTAGAATCTTCCACTATTTTAGTATAAATTCATTACAAGGAACAATTTTTTATTCATTGATTTAATGTCATAGCTAAGCTTGAAAATATTGTGATTGCTTTAAGTGATAAGATGACCATTATGAATACACTTTTGGATGGGTTTGGGGAAGTCTAAAGATTCTTTGGGGCTAATTGGGCAATACACTTCAAAAATTCATAACAAATTCATAATTGGTAAAAAAAAATATCAATTGCTCTTTCTATTTTTCACATTTGTCTTTCTATAGAAATTAATTTTTTTTTTTTTCAATGACGCCAACAATGCAAACAGTCATTATGCTTGTCATTGGCTTATTTACCTTAATACTCAAAAAGCTTGTGATAAATTTTAGAATGAAGAATAGTTTATATAGATGAATATTTTTCCAATAAATTTTTTTACATGGATTATTTTTTTTTGAATCCATGGATTTTCATACTACATATGGTGATTTTAGTGTACCAACAAGTGAATTGAACTCAGTTATATATTCATCCAAAAGTCTCTTCTCATCTCCATAGCTCTATTTTAACTCCTAAAGTCCTAAAGCCTTTTTTTTTTTTATCAAAAGTCACTTAAAGCTTTCATTTCTATTGCAAAGAAAAAAATAAAATCTAAATGGAATGATTCAAAGCTCCTTATGTAGATGTAAATACAATTTATGAGCAAAAAAACGCTTTAAAATTTTATTTTAAGTTTCTGTGGGTCTTTTTTTTTGCCAAACTAAAATTTTGGCTTGATATTGAACCATAAAAATTATACTCCTTGAAAACTAATGTAGTTTTTTATCTTTACCAAAATATTTTTAAAATGAAAAGAAAATACTAAGACCATACTAGAAGCTTGCCCAAAATTCACTTTGTTCCCAAAGGGACAATGGGACTTTATGGGTCAACCCCTTAGTGCTTCAAAGTCTAAGATTTAGATGATGAATAGAGAGGTTCCAAAGACTTTTTTGACCACACAACTTTTCATTTATCCAAACCAATACTTGACTTTTAGAAGAAAAAAAAAACTTTTTGTATGATGAGTTTGATGAAATTGAGGTAAATATTTTACTCAATAAAGATATAAACAAAAAATATCTAAAAACTCAAAAAAAGATTCAAGCGCTAAGGGGTTAACCCTTTAGGGCCGAGCATGCCTATTTTGGTTGATTTAATTCAAATTTTGGAAATAATTTAAAACCAAGGCTCCACTTGGAAGTGAAGTTTGAATGAAGTAGGAGGGCATAGAAATTGTGCATCTAATAAGCCTATATACAATGATTTTGAATGAATATTAGCTCTAGAGGAAGGGAATTTAAGTCAATCATGAAGGAATCTGAATATTGCAAAAAATTTCATTTGTTTACAAATTCATGGGACTCCATCTATGATGATCAACATAATAAGTTCACATTCCTTCAATGCTCCCCAATTGGGACAAAAGTCCAATTTATTTGATTTTGAACACCAACTTTCATCAAGGTGATTTCATCATCAAAAGGGGCGCCTTAGGCCCTAAAGGGTTAAGGTTACTCTAAATTATAACCTTGAATCAATTCAAACACAACCAACTGCTTCTTGTAGATCTCAAAATTACAAAATATTCTTCCAATTTGTTTGGAATTCAGAAATCATATTAGATTTGTATTACAAGGATACCCTCCACAACTTTGCAATGGTATAGATTGTAAATGTTCATTTGATGCAGCTCTTAGAACATGCTAAGCCAATTAGAATAATGGTTCATTTGACTCAATTCCATATATAGTCAAATGATTTTATTTCAACATTAAGCACACAAGAAGATGTCAAAAAGTTGTCAACAAATATTATGATGGTCATAACATTAGTATCCAATCCTTGCGGAGCCCTTTACCACCTTTAAGCATATATATAAATCTTCTTTATAAGGTTTAGGTATTGTAGTCACTTCAATCAAAATTGGTTCATAGGAATATTTACATTTCAATGAAATATCCTATGAGGCCTACATAACAGTCTAAAGCAATGTTGATCCGGCACACTTTTCCTTATCTGAATTCCATTGTGGTTGTTAGTAATTGTGCATGTCTACTATTGTTGATTGAGTATGAATGTTTGAATTCTTGAACTCAAAATATGAAAGCATATATGCCACTTGAGAAAGATATATAATAATTAAAGTGTCCCTTGCATACTCTAACTTTACTTTCAATTACCTATTCAGCTCCAAGGCATCTATAGTTTCTCTCCGAGAATATCGTTGTCATCCCTATAATAAAAGAGAGTTATAATTATTTGAAGTTGCTAAACTTTTTGAGTCTTTTTATTTCAAAATATAATGAACTTATATAATTTTTGATGTTTTGAAGAATATTCTTAAATTTCACTTGGGTACAAGGATGATTTATTAGAAAACTCATAATATTTAGCAATAAGGGAGCATAAAAAAGGAGCAATCATTTTTTAATTGGTGCAATAGTGTCTAATAATGAAATTAATTTTTTTTAAGCATCATTAGTATAATAAAAACATAAGAATTTAAAGTATCTTGCGACAAATTGCCTTCATGAAGATTTTTTGCCACGCTCGCAAGCATTGGCCCAACCTAACATGGTAGGAATTTTTATCACTTTCCATGCTCAAGTATCAAAAGTACAGAGGAATAATAGTGCTATTAGTGAGCTTTTATATTCTAAGTTGAGTAACAAACTACCGTAGTTGTAGGGCAAGGCCCGTCCAAAATATATCCTAAAAAGAGATGTCAGAATTTTAGGAAAATTATGTTTTAAGAAAAAAATGTATGGTAAAAAAACTATTAGCAAAAAGTTATATATTTAGCATCTGCCGAACCTTAATTTTTGGAAAAAATTATAAATTTAGATTTATACATTTATACATTTTTGGAAAAAATTACACATTATACCTTTAACACCAAGTGCGAACATACCTCAACACTTTACCCTTGTATAGGGTAAGAGGGTAAGAGGCTCTTGAATTTTCCCCTAACTGGAGCTAGGCAATGCACGTCCGGTGAAGGTGGACGCGCATGGACAATGAAGTCTGATTGGTCCCGTTTGTGATGTTGGGGAGTACGTCCGATCCAAAAACTGGTTGGTTTTAAGGAAAGAACCTGTTTGTGTATCCCTGTGGCACATATCCTGACGGTGAGCTGTGGCCCTGAGAATGTGAAGGAGGAGCTTGTATTTGCGATAATCGTTACACGCCTGTGCTGGTTGCGTTGAATGAATTTCTATAACATGAATCTTTACATGTGAACACATTTGATTCTCACGGGAATAATTCTCTGTAGTGTAGTGCGGCTGCATCCAGCTTCTGCATCTCGTTAGTTTCTTCGTACACCCTATCCTCTTACGTGCTCCCATGCTCGACTTCTATTTTGAATTTTCTGTGATAAAAGCTAGAGAATGTGTAAGTGAATGAGAGAGCTGCTCTGCTAAAACTGTACCAAATACTCCTAATGTGTTACGAATCTCAGGCTGTCGTGCGCCGTGCAATGTATTGGGGTCCATACTCGTGGATCAGTGTTAGCGCTAATATTCTACGCACGAAATACTTGTAATACTTTTTGCCTAATCAGGAAAGGGGAGGAGCTCTTTTGATTGTGAACCACTTGTCTGGGACAAGCAACTCTGAAACTCCATTTCGCCTAGAGTACAGTACAGTAAGTCCCTGACTCCAAGACCTTGCACCTAATTCTTCAAGACCACCAGTCCATGAAAGAGAGATTTCTTGACTAGCTCGGCACCGTGTGCAAACCCATCCATTCTGGTGGCCACCTGGTCAAGTAATCGGTCCACCGGGTGACTGATGGTGAAGGAACCCCAGTCCCGGATTAGGGCTCAGGGTGTCAGCACATCCCAGTCACTATAAACTTCCCGGTTGTTGTGCAGTGAATTCACCATGATCGCATTTCACTCGCATTTCACTCGCATTTTTTTCACTCGCAGCTTGAGCATCTTGGAGTGGTCTTCGTGACCGGCAGCAGCTCCTTGCTGCACCATGGCCACCGTTTTGAGCTCCCCGAGTCGCCCGGCCGCTTCTGTTTTGGTTCTCGCAGGCACGGTCCTGGTCGTGCTGCTCAGTGCTCCCTTGGGCGAGGCCGCGGCCTACTACGAGAAATTGGGGCCCTACTACCAGCATGACATTGTGTCCAGGCCCAATTTCACCGACCTCATCACAGTTCGAGGGTATTCCCGAACCGAGGGATTCGGTGCGCTTTCGATTTTCGATGATCCAATCACGGTCACGCCTGACATCAATTCCGAAACTGTGGGCCGGGTGCAAGGCTTTCAAGCAGTTGTGAGCACCCTACCCTGACTTCTGTCGCCTTACAAACTGGCACATTGATTGAGCTCTTGAATCATTAGTCGGGTCAGCTTGAATTCCCTAGTAGCTAGGTCCATGTACTTTCAGGTAACTCTGATTCTCCACACTTCCTGTCTTGCTGCCAACAAGGGTGTTGATGAGACTGAGTGTTGGGCAGGTAGAACACCATTCAGACTGAATTTCACTTTGCCGGCATCGATCACTCCCGTGCAGTCAGGCCTTGAGTTCGTCGAATCATCATTGATTTCTCGCTAGCTAGCCTTTGGTTGCTTTCTTCCCCTGGCTGGACTTCTTATACTTCTTTTGACTTACTTCTGAGATCTTGTTGTTGGGTGTTCTCTGCAGGTTGCTCTGGATGAGTCCAGTGTTCTGATGACCCAAACCGTGCATCTTCCCGGTGGCACCCTCTCCTTCGTTGGTCAACTCTCCATGTTGAGCAAGGCGGACAGCAGGTTGCACTGTGTTGGGGGAACTGGTGAATTCGACGGCGTGGTTCACGGTTTTTTCGAGACCGAATTGTACCAGATTAATGAGTACACTATCGATGCCATTTTGAAGGTCACTATCAATTACCACAAGGAGAAGAAGTACTGGTAGAAGAGGACTCGATGGTTCCTCCATCCACGTGCATGCCGAGTCTTTTGGAGATACCTTGGGAGTTATACAACCTCCTTCACATGGGCAGAACAGAAGGGACAAGTTTCCGTCTGTATCCTTCATGCCTTGCAGGAGGCAGACTCCATGACTTCGGATGGTGGGTAGGTAGGAAGAGGACAGCTGCAAATAAAACTAAGTAAAGGTAGGAGGCCTGAATTCTGTAGGGTCATTTTGAATCGACTACAGGTGTAAGAAGGCCAATAACCTTGCTTACAATAGCGTGTTGGAAGTTCCTGATCCTTTTTCTGGTCAGGGAATGCAAGGACATGTGCTTCATTTTAGGACTTTGCAGGACTTCATGGTTGACAATGTGATGTTTGTACTTTGGTTGTAGAGTAGAACTCCTATAAGTATAAGTACCCCCTCCATGAATGATGAATAAACCTCCGTAAAGTAATAGGTCGGAGCGGTCCCGGGCTTCCGGAATAAAATAAGTGGTGGCATTTAATGAGAGAGGGCCAAGCAATACTGGTGGTGGAATTCACCTTGTCAAAGAAAAGGGAAAATTGTTCTTGTTAACAAGCTTTGTGGCTTGAAGGTACAACACGTGGACCACAAGGGCAACCTCCTATGTAGTGTGGATCCTCTCTAATGTCTTGAACCTCTCTAAAGGAACTTTGGTAGGACCTCTTCAATTAGAAGAGTTCTATTGTGATAGAATTTTGAATTGACTTAGAATAAAATACACGTGGATTGAAGGACCAATGCAAAATAGTCACTTACAATGACCTCAAAATTAAATGAATGTGCTTGGTGAGTTTTTTGTGATTGTAGGTAGCTACTAACTCACTTTTTGGACCTTGTTGTTTCATTATAATGCATGTTTGGATTCATGATTGCTGTGACTATGACCAAAATTGTCAACCTTTGCTTGAATTGTTTGTGAATTCTTTGTTTAATTGTATTTAACTCCAAAATTTTGAAAAAAAATTTGGCTATCATTGCTTATCAACCTCTTCATCCGCTAATTTTTTTTAAGCATGTTTGGTTGCCACAAATGTCTTATTTTCTTTAAGTGCACGCTTTACGAGCCTCCTATCTCAAAGATCAAGAAAACTTGAGGGGGATAGCTTAAATGAATCTTCATATTGTCTAAGACTAGACCTTAAAATTTGGTGATGCCAAAAAATTACTTGCTTTCTAGAATTTGAATTGTATCTGACAAGCTATACTTCAAAGTTTCAGATGAATTTTGTTGATATCTTTTATTAATTTGATATGTACAGTGTAAATTATAAATTTGAGTTTGCAAAGATATGATGATCCACGGGCCAACATAGCACCTTCTTTGCTTGGGTGACTATGCATCATGGATAGGGAGGGGTCTAGTTGGCATAGTTGGTCATCACGTTAGGCTAACACAGTAAACACTAAAGGACCATAAGGCTGCCACATGGCTTCTACAACTACATTTGTAAAAAATTTGATATGTGAACCTCAGTAACAATTTGTAAGCAACAAGGAGGCCCTTGATGATTTTTTCTATTGAATCCGTCGATGCAATCTGATTGAGAAATGATTGAGTGTTGAATTTTTGTTGAATTTTTTGAGAATGGATTGGGCATTAAGGGCCGCTGCTTCACATTCTCATATCTTTTTTTTCTACTTTCTAAAATGATTTGAAAAACAAATTAAAGCAATATTATAATTACACGCACGTGTAAGAAAAAAATCAGAATTTTTGGACTTTAAAATTTCAACATTTTGATTTCAGCGTACATACAAAGTGCTCCCTAACCAAACATCTTTCATCAATCTTGTCAACGGTGTCATTTTTTCAAAAGTTGTGCAATTTTGTTAGTCTTTTTTCATTTTATAGTAAAGCTAAATAAGCCTTGTTTTATTTCAATAGTGGCGATCATCAAAATTATTCCGTACAAATGAAGATTATGTTTGTTACAAGAGCTAGTCAAGAAGACAAGGACTATATATACTCAAACACCCCAGGTGACCTGGTTTATTAAGGGTTAACACAGAACCACCTAAATGTGACACTTATTCAAGATTTGCAAATCTTGACAATAGAAACAAAATAATATAATGTGAGCTTGTTAGGAAATGATTCAAGAAACCAAAAAAATTAGTTTTGTATTTCTTTAAGC
Source organism: Antitrichia curtipendula (assembly GCA_951230915.1). NCBI lineage: Eukaryota > Viridiplantae > Streptophyta > Bryopsida > Hypnales > Leucodontaceae > Antitrichia > Antitrichia curtipendula. The sequence continues at coordinate 1,715,958 of OX579635.1, read as the reverse complement.
TTATATGAATATAAGATGAATTTGAAAAAACGTGTGTAGATGAAGCTATTGTGGACAATAGACTACTACCAAAGTGGACATGGAAATACCCAAAAACAATAAATCCTAATCTTGTATGAAGGTTGTTCTATTTGTTAATACAAAACCTAGCCCCATCACTGTGACACATTCATGGAAACCCACCTGTCAGCAATGGGGCCATCTACGCTTTAGTTTAGTGCTTAAGGTAGTATCCACTAAAAGCAAACATTTAAGGACTAGTTTGCCTTTTCATAGGTTTCTATGGACAAAAGTATTTTTAGATTGTTTTTAAGAGGAAAAAGAAGTAGATGTGGAACCTAATACAAAGGGGTTTGTATTTTTCCAAGCATTTTTGAATTACTTATATATTTTCAAAGACTTGGGACACAGGCGCCTATCTGTGACCATAGTTCTTTCAAAGTCCATCCACTTGCAACTTGTAAAGAAATGTGCAAAATCAAAGGCAATGAATAGCTTTTGTACTAGAAAAACAATTTTTCCTTGATTCATTCAATTTGCTGAAGTGGTCGATTTAAGGATCACCTCATCTTCATTCTTCAACTAAAAATAGGGGCAATTTGAAGGAGAGGGGAGGTTTTACAGCACCCTACCTTATTCTAGGTGTCTACAATCACAAGAAGATTTCATGGCGTTAGCCCCTGGGGCTAAAGTTTTGGGGGAGTCTAAATTGTCCCACTCTAGACCCCAAGACTTAATCCCGCATAAACTTTAGCCTGGCCAAGGTGGGACATTTTGGGGTCTAAAGTAGTGTGGAAAAAAAATCCGAAATTTTTCAAACATTGTGTACATGGGGTCTAAAGTGGGGGCTATTCCTCAAAGGATTAGCCCCGGTTAACGTCACGAAATCCTCCTGTGAATTGATTCTTGTTTACATTTGGGTGCAATCACCTTAGAGGTCCCTAGCTCAAACATAGAATCAAACATCAACGTTTATCCTCGTCTTTGTCATAGAGGTCACTAGTGTGAAACTGGGATCAGACGTCTCTAATTTGGAGTTAGAGTGTCGTCATTTCATTCTGCATTGCTTTTGGTTGTTATTGCACAATCTTTAGGGATTTTCTTTTATTCTATTAATACCAATGGGCAAAGGTTGTGATCGGCGTTGTACTTTTTAAAATGGAGTTTTAAATTGATGTGTACCGATTAGTAAGCTAGAGGGCTTTTGTCTTATTCCTATTGAAGTTGTTGAATCAATCTCTCAAGTATAGAAGGCTTAGTGGTTGTAGATTGAAATCTGATAATTCCATGGCATTCCTTTGAAAGCAATGTTACTTTCAATAGTTTAGGGTTGAGCTAGCATTGAATTGAATGTGCTTATGCTGTTGTAGGCTAGTTGCTTGCTTTGAGCAATATGTGGTTGGATAGGGTGTTATAATTGTTGCATTGAAGACTTGGAGACAATTGGTCGATGTGCAGCAATGCAGGTGCAACTAGAGCCGACAAATATAAGATTCTATTTTGAGATTATTTTTGGAATTTAGAAGTAGAGAGAAGTAATGCAAGTTGCAGAACTCATTGTACGCAAGGAAGGAATTCATAGAAGTGAAAGACTTTGAGGAACTTTGAGTGTGTCTCTTCCATTTCTGGATCTAAACTTGGGTTAGGGATTGAATTTGGGAACATTGGGACCAATCATCAATGCCATTGAACCAGAACAAAGTTGATGCAATCGATCACAACAAGAATTGTTTTTTCACGGAAGGTTCACTTGAAGTATTAATAATCAATGATCACTCTATTTGCTGGTTGTAAAATGTTTGGTGTCTTGCATCAATTAGGCTAAATTCCAATTATGGGGATGATTGCTCCCCCTTTTACAAACCATTTCGATGACTTTGAAGTACTTTGTGGACACGGTTCGTGGCGACTGGTGAAGGAATGTTCCAACAATGTTGTTGCACATACCATACAATGCAATTCATTTTGTTTTGATCTTGAAATTTAAGACTCTTGTGTCAAGTTCACCATAGGCAGGTTCAATCATTTCTCCTTCCTTATGATTTTGAAAGAGTTTTGTGTCAAGTCTTGCGTAAGTACCTTAATGATTCAATAGGTGTGTTTGCATGCTCTCGCATAGTCCTTAGGATCTTCTTGTGAAGAATGAATAAGTGGTAAACTAAGGTGCAAGTAAGAGAGCCCCACTCCCTTTGGAAATAGTCAATGCATAGCCTTGTTCAATTGACTTACAAGAATCATCAAAATATATATATTCTTCAATGACTAGATATGTTGTAAATTAGACTCTACAAAAAGCAAGATGGAGGTGCATGTCAAAAAAAACATCAAAAGAACTGCAGAATGATTTAAGCCACCCAAGTGACTACAATTTAGGTGTTCTCTGACAGGGCTCCTAATTTAATCAACATTGCATTGTCCCTAGTTGGCCAAATGTACATTGGCATATCGCCATCTTACGGCACTAATCTATCACCATTAGTTCGGCTGATTGACTCTAAAGTTGTGTCCCACTTTGCCAATTTAGTTGCATAGAATTGTTCTATTCAGCAATAATACGTTTCATACTGACATGTGATTGCCCAAACAAAATTAAGTTGTACAAAGAATTTACCAACTATTTTTTCAGCAATTTCCATTTGTTGCCACCTCAAAACTGTCACTTGTTCTTTGAAATTGCTACTTTAGCAATCACAACCAATGACATATTGCCTTTTCATCCATTTTAGAAAAATGAAAAAAAAAGAATTGGTCTGAACTTGGGATCTAACATCTATGTTTTTTGTTGTTTTTGTTAGACATAGATTTCTGAAGGATCAACTCATGTTTTTAATTTAAGTTTACAAGGACGATAGGTACATTAATAAGTGTCTGATGGATGATGAAGAATCTTTCTATGTAACACGGAAAGACGGAGGTGTCAATGTTCATCCTTGGAATCTTATATGAAAAGGGGTGGTCTTGCACAGTAATTTGATTGTCTTTGGGTTTTCTTAAGCACATGATTCACATGGTACCGAAAAGGATGATTTCCACATTGATCAACCCCTCTTTTTAGGATTAAGAGCTATTAAAATAATGTAGTCTACCTCCTATAAGGCAAGAAGCATATGGACACTTGATACTTATGTGCATGTGATGGAGGTTGAATAATTATTATTACCAAAAAGACTCAGAATACAACTGGATTTAGAAGCCAACAAGTACTTTCCTATACCAACACAATAGCACTTCTCTAAAGTAATACCCCGGGACCAACCTCAATTCCCCATGGTCAAGAATCTGAAAGAACATCTCTGCTGTGTAGGTCTAGAATTGAGCCTAGTGCGGAACTGGACAATCAATAATCCATCACTCTAGAGAAGACATTGCTTAGAGAAGTTCTTCTGAACTTCTGCACCTTCTCCGGATTATGGTAATACAAAGTGACCTTCAAAATTGCATCCATAGCGTACTCATTCATCTGGTACAATTCGGCCATGTAATACCCGCGAAGGACGCCTTCGAAATCACCAGTTCCCCCAACACAGTGCAACCTGCTGTCCGCGTTGTTGATTACGGAGATTTGGCCAACGAAGGAGAGGGTGCCACCGGGAAGATGCACGGTTTGGGTAATCGCAAAACGGGACTCATCCAGAGCAACCTACACGGAACACCCAACAACAAGTTCTGGGAAGTCAAAACAAGTAAACACCCTTGTTGGCAGCAAGACAGGAAGTGTGGAGAATCAGAGTTACCTGAAAGTACATGGACCTAGCTACTAGGAATTCAAGCTGACCCGACTAATGATTCAAGAACTCAATCAATGTGCCAATTTGTAAGGCGACAGAAGTCAGGGTAGGGTGCTCACAACTGCTTGAAAGCCTTGCACCCGGCCCACAGTTTCGGAATTGATGTCAGGCGTGACCGTGATTGGATCATCGAAAATCGAAAGCGCACCGAATCCCTCGGTTCGGGAATACCCTCGAACTGTGATGAGGTCGGTGAAATTGGGCCTGGACACAATGTCATGCTGGTAGTAGGGCCCCAATTTCTCGTAGTACGCCGCGGCCTCGCCCAAGTGAGCACTGAGCAGCACGACCAGGACCGTGCCTGCGAGAACCAAAACAGAAGCGGCCGGGCGACTCGGGGAGCTCAAAACGGTGGCCATGGTGCAGCAAGGAGCTGCTGCCGGTCACGAAGACCACTCCAAGATGCTCAAGCTGCGAGTGAAATGCGAGTGAAATGCAAGCTCCAGCGATCATGGTGAATTCACTGCACAACAACCGGGAAGTTTATAGTGACTGGGATGTGCTGACACCCTGAGCCCTAATCCAGGACTGGGGTTCCTTGACTTCCTTCACCTTCAGTCACCCGGTGGACCAATTACTTGACCAGGTGGCCACCAGAATGGATGGGTTTGCACACGGTGCACAACAACCGGGAAGTTTATAGTGACTGGGATGTGCTGACACCCTGAACCCTAATCCGGGACTGGGGTTCCTTCACCATCAGTCACCCGGTGGACCAATTACTTGACCAGGTGGCCACCAGAATGGATGGGTTTGCACACAGTGCCGAGCTAGTCAAGAAATCTCTTTTATGGACTGGTGGTCTTGGAGAATTAGGTGCAAGGTCTTGGAGTCAGGGACGTACTGTACTATACAGTACTGTACTCTAGGCGAAATGGAGTTTCAGAGTTGCTGGTCCCAGACAAGTGGTTCACTCTTGCCCTTCGGGGCGGCTCTCCTCGGCACTAAGTCCCAGTCGGTTTTAAGGAAACGCCTGCCTGCCCCTGCCCGTAGAAAACACTGAAATTTTTTATTTTTTACACAAATTTTTTTTTTTTAATTCTGAACTCATATTTGCAATCAGAGGCCCCCAATTTCTTGAGGGAGTGCAGAAATTCCGAAAAATCGGTTCAATACAGGGGGCTCTTTTTATATTTTTTGGCCGGGCAGGCATGGCCTCCTTACATGCTCACCCGGTGGGCAAACTTGACTCTAAAACAAGCAAGATGACAAAAGTGCCTCCCCCCGATTGTCTACAGGGATGGGCAAGACCAAGGAATATATTCCATTGTCTACCGATTCCGGTAGACACTCGGTGAACAACTCCATTGGTGGAGACTAAGAGATGAATAGTGAAGTATGAGAGAATCTCATATGTGTCAACTCCTAGTTGTATCCCTCCTCCACCCATCGAGTCCACATAAAAGTGGTTTTCGTATTTTTCCTTGTAGCTCCCCCCTTTTCCCTCTGCCCACCGATACAGCATGTAAGCTCACCCTTAGGGCCTCCTTACATGTATCGGTGATTGGTGAAGCTTCACATCAAGTGCTACAAGGAAAAATAGTCATTCCACTTTTATGTGGACCCGGTGGGTGGGGTGGGAAACAATAAAAATTTCACACGCATTAGATTCTCTAGTTTCCACCAATGAGGTTGTCCACCGGTATCGGTGAAACTTCACCTCCTCCTTTCCCGCTTGCCCACCCCGGCAAGACAATCGGTGGAGCCGCTTTTGTCATCTTGCTTGAAATAGTTGGAAACTTGCCCACCGGGCTCACATGTAAGCTGGCCCTTAGTGCCGAGGGTCGGCTCTCTGGCCTCCGGCCTCTCTGCCTTCGGGTCAAACTTCCGGTCAACTCCATCCCCGCCCTTGAATTTCATTGGCTGCCCTTAGTTTCTGTTCATCCTCTGTCATTCCCAGCCTTCCGGCTTGTTCCTCCCCCCTGCCTCCGGGCGTTTAAAATTGCCTTCGGGCGGTCTGCTGCCCTCGGGCGTGTAACCTTCGGGCGTTTATTATCAGTACAGGTCCACCCTAGAATGGGTTTCTCTCTCTCCAGACAAGTGGTTCACAATCAAAAGAGCTCCTCCCCTTTCCTGATTAGGCAAAAAGTATTACAACTATTTCGTAGAATATTAGCGCTAACACTGGTCCACGAGTATGGGGATCTCAATATTTTGGTTGCACGAGATAATTCAGGAGGTGGGCCCTTTGCCTTCTCAAATTTCTGGCTTTCTCATTTTAGGGGTCTGGAGGCTTTTTTTTTGAATTTTTTTTGGCAAATTTGGGGCCTGCGGCCCCAAATTACTCTAGGAGGTCCCCTTCTACTTTAAAAAAACCAAAAAAAACAGGGGCAGGTTTTACCCCACCCCCCCCTCCTGAAATATCTCGTGCAACCAATTTATCGAGATCCCGAGTATGGACCCCAATACATTGCACGGCGCACGACAGTCTGAGATTCGGAACACATTAATTAGGAGTATTTGGTACAGTTTTAGCAGAGCAGCTCTCTCTATCATGATGCTCTTTGAACGAAAATCATCCACTGATAAACAGAACAGGGGCAAGTCTAACACTGGGAACAAACATTGTTTAAGAGGCAAGCACCTCTTAAACAATCATTGCACATGCAGCTGCTGAATATGCTTCAACAAGGTTGATCGACCTCCCCCATCTTCCGCAATGCCGCGAGCTCCTGCCTTCCTTCCGTTAGTTCTGGCAGGGTAATAAACTGCAGAGAATAACAATATTGGAGTGCCCAAACAGAACAATCTGCAGTGTTCCTAAGAATCTCGTAAGTGACATGATGAGTTCCCTTCAAGGTTTTGATGGATTAATCGATCCTATATTAGGTTATCAGGAATTAGCCGAACAGCAGTACGATCATGGACATCATTCGAAGCACGACAGCTTTTCACATCTAAAATCAATGACAGCAAGTTCTTAAGACACCTAAGGCCACATAGATACAAGAATTGCAACTGAACGAGAGCAAAATATTGAAGGTAGACCCTGTCTTCAATTAGTGAATAAGTACCAATAAACCACGACGGAGAATTGGACTCAGCTAGAGTCGAGCAGCTTGTGCATGCTAGTGCAGGATGATCAAACTCTTCAATTCTGATTCGAAATGTTCATACTAATGTTCATATACTAATTACGATTACCAACGTTTCTGTACAGACCAATCGACAAACAAATCTTACAATCACTTACACATTCTCTAAGTAGTTTTTATCACAGAAAATCCAGAATAGAAGTCGAGCATGGGAGCTCGTAAGAGGATAGGGTGTACGAAAAAACTAACGAGATGCAGCCGCACTACACTACAGAGAATTATTCCCGTGGTTATCAATTGGTGTTCACATGTAAAGATTCACCTTATAGAATTCCATTCAACGCAACCAGCACAGGCGTGTAATGATTATCGCAAACACAAGCTCCTACTTCAATCATATTCGCAGGGCCACAGCTCACCGTCAGGATATGTGCCACAGAGGTACACAAACAGGTTCCCTCCCTAAAACCAACCAATTGCTGAATTAGACATGCTCCCAGAGATTACAAACGAGACGAATCAGGCTGCATTGTCCATGCGCGTCCACCTTCGCTGGAAGTGCATTGCTTAGCTCCAGTTCGGAGAAAATTGGGAACAGAACTCCAGAGATTGTCGTAAGCCCCAAACCCCAGCTATACACGTATTTTCCAAGACAATTACGAATGGGAGCAATCAAGCCCTCTAAGTTTTTGTCGATCCAAACAGGGGTCTGATAGAATTTTGCGCCAATCAAGTGAAAATGTGCAAACAACATGAAATTCTTACTCTACGCGACGCAATGCAGCGTTCTCTATGAACCACGGCAGACCATCCGCTATACCAACTCGCAAACCCAGGTCTTCCTTTCACCAGCTGAGTCAAGGCTGCCAAGCAACCCTAACTGCTTCTCTAAATAATTTTTTGCAGAGTAGGCAAATCCGATGCATTAAAGTAGAAGCAGATGATTTTGGAGCGGGTATGACGTGATAAAAAAATTTGCCATGTAAGAAGATACAAAATATGGGGTTTCTAAATTATTCAGAGTTTTATTCTCAGAATTGGAGTTACTGTGAATTTTGGGAGCCAAAAAGTACTCTTAACCAATAGCCTATGTCTGGAGTCTTCCAATTCCGATCAATGAAGAACTATTTGCTACTTTCTTTCTCAATACTTTGAGATATGTATCATAACCTTATTAGTCCTAACCTTCATAATGACAAAAGAATTACATTCTAACTTTGAGGTCTAGCCTAGGGTATGGAATAGCAAACCCTATAGATTGGTTACTAGTGTGGCTGACAATGGGTGCTTTTACCTGACAATGGTGCGACTTGGCGAAGGGGCCATGCAGTTGATCACCATCAATAGTGAAGGGCAAAGATAACACTTCACTGCCAAATATTAATTTTTTCAGAAAAATAAGGTTTGGTATTTTGCTAAAAAGAATGATTTATTTTTTCTAGTATTCTTTTTTTCAGCAAATAATTTTTTTGTTTTTGTAAATAATATTTTTCCTAAAATTTCGACATCTTTTTTTTAAATTATTTTCAACAAACCCTGTCCTACAAATACGGTAGTTGGTCGCTCAAGTAAGAAAATAAAAACTCACTAACAACACTATTTTTCCTCTTTACTTTTGCTACATGAGCATGGAAAGTGGTCAAAACACCAAATAGGGTAGGCTAGGCCAATACTTGCTGGCATGGCAAAAAATCTTGATGAAGGCAATTTGGCGATTGGATACTTTAAATTCTTATGTTTTAATTATACAAATGATGCTTGATAAACATTAATTTCATTGTTAGGCACTATTGCACCAATAAAAAATTGATTGTTGCTCTTTTTTTTAATGCTTCCTTATTGCTAAATATTATGAGTTTTCTAAGAAATTATCCTTGTATCCAATTGAAATTTAAGAATATTTTTTAGAACCTCAAATAATATGTAAGTTCATAATATTTAGAAATAAAAAGATTAAAAAAGTTAAGCAACTTCAAATAATTATAACTCTTTTTTACTTTAGCAATGAGAACAACATTCTTGGAAAGAATTGTCGATGCCTTGGAGCTCAACTAGTAACCGAAGATAGAGTTAGAGAATGCAAGGGCCACTCCAATTTTTATATATCTTTCTTGAGTGGCGTATATGCTTTCATATTTTGAGTTCAAAAATTCAAACATTCATACTTGGTCAACAATAGCAGGCATGCACAATCACTAACAAACACAATTAAATTCAAACAAAGAAAAGTGTGGGTGGTCAACATTGCTTTAGACTATTATGTAGGCACTTCACTAAAATGTTGAGTATTCCTATGAATCAATTTTGATTGAAGTGATCACAACACCTAGACCTTATGAAGAAGATATATATATATATATATATATATATATATATATATATATATATATATATATATATATATATATATGCTTGAAGGTCGTAAAGGGCTCTACAAGGTTGGTTACCTATGTTATGACCATCATAGCATTTGTTGACATCTTTTTGACATCTTATTGTGTGCTTAATGTTGAAATAAAATCATTTGACTACATATGGAATTGAGTCAAATGAACCATGATTCTAATTGGCTTAGCATATTCCAAAAGCTGCATAAATGAACATTTGCAATTTACACCATTGAAAAATTGTGGAGGATATCCTTGTAATACAAATCTAATATGATTTTTGGATTCTAAACAAGTTAGAGGAATATTTTGTAAAATTTTGAGATCTACGAGAAGCAATTGGTTGAGTTTGAATTGATTCAAGGCTTTATTTAAAGTAACCTTAATCCCTTAGCGCTTGAATCTTTCTTTGAATTTGTACATATTTATATTTATATCTTTATTGATATAAAATATTTATCCCAATTTCATCAAACTCATCATATAAAAAGTTTTTTTTTTTTAAAGTTAAGCATTGGTTTGGATGAATGAAAAGTTGTGTGGTCATTGAAGTCCTTGGAACCTCTCTATTCATCATCTAGTTTTTGGACTTTGAAGCAGTAAGGGGTTAACCCATAAGTCCCATTGTCCCCTTGGGGAACAAAGTGAATTTGGGGCAAGCTTCTATGGTCTTAGTATTTTTCTTGATTTTCTAATTTTTTGGTACCTAAATATAGGAAAACACATAAGCTTTCAAGGAGTATAATTTTTATGTCAATTAATGCTTGGCAACAAAAGTTATGGTTCAATATTAAGCCCAAGTTTTAGTTAGATATAAATAAAGGACCCACAAAAACTTAAAATTAAACTTTTAAACTTTTTTTTCTCATAAATTGTATTTACATCTATATAGGATGCTTTGAATCATTCCATTTAGATTTGTTATGTAAAAGTTATGGACAATCTTGTTTTGGGGGCAATCAAAGCATCTTCTTGAAAAAATAAGTTGTAGGATTTATTTTTGAACTCTATTCTTGCAATTTTTCAAAAAAAAGATTTTCATAAGGTTAAGATCTCTTGCTAGAACAATCTCACTATTAAGATTAGTGTGTTTCAATTCCATCTTAACCCCTAAAGGTCAGAGACTATGTTTTCACCAAAATCGCTCCAAAACTGCTATTTCTAATACAAGTACCAAATTTTAGAAAAAAAACATTTTTGGAAAAATATAACCATATGATCTTGTATTAAACTAATTTGAGAAGTCGTAAAAAAATTTCAAAAATTTCCATTGTGTGGATTGCAATTTAATGGCATTTGAATTGACAAAAATCCTTTTCTTGTCCCTGGAAAATCCGGGCAGCTGCACTTCACAAGGTCACATTGGTATGAAAAAATGTCCCAAATGGTGGTTACTCATTGCATTCATTCTTCAAGAGAAGTTGGCTACATGCTTCAAAATATTCAGATCATTTGGAATTGTAAAATATATAGGAAAAAAATAGTAAGTAGAAAGAAGTAGAGAATGTTCAAAACACTAAATTGTTAAGAACTGAAATATGGAATCAAAAAATGTCAATCCCAACGGTTGTAATGTTGTAATAAACAATCTACAACCAATGTTTTTATTTTTTTCAAAAATATTGAAAATTGAGTTAAATAAAGAACTTCAAAGTTTATCATAGAGTAGAGATTCCATAACTACCCTCAAACTAAAACTCCTCATAACTTTCATCTCATCAATCAAAATGGAATGATTAAAAGCTTCCCACATATAAATAAATCTAAAGAACCAATTTCAAAGTGTTTTTTTTTTTTAAAGTGATTTTTAAAGAAGTTTTTTCAGCTGCCCGGACTGCCCGCCGACCAATGAAAATGAATTATCATGCAATAATTTTTTAACCACGTAGTCAAAGCTATGAAAATTGTTGAGCCTTAAAGCTACTCCTTGGGCACATCTTGTGTGAAAATTTCAAAGAAAATAAATAAAAATTCCGTTCGTATTGAGCTGCCCAAAATTGCTACGTTGTCAAAAAAACGGTGTTTGGTCCTTTAGGGGTTAAAGCTATTAACAATTTAGTTTTTCCTTCAATCAACCTTTATTTAACAATATTTTAATGAGTGAAAATTAAGTGTGTGTTCATTTGAATTTTTTCCTCTAAACTTTCAATTTAATTCTTCAATATAAAAAATAGAAACTCAAAATCATTGGTGCAAAAAGTTTATATTAAAAACATTCAAAGCCAAAAACTTTAGTCGAGCAAGGTTCCAAAAAAATATTTTCATCATTTTAAATGTAAATTTATACCTTGCAATTTACTTGGTTAAAAAAAATTTAATTTCTTCCACACATTCTTACACTAGTCAAGTACAAGATCCTATAATTGGATATGCAAACAAAGCTAAAATTAAACTTTTTTTTGCTTTTTGCTATAGAAATAAAAACTTTGAGAGACTTTTGATGAAAAAAAGGCTTTGGGACTTTAGAGGTTAAATTAGAGCTATAGAGATGAGAATAGACTTTTGGGTGAATATATAACTGAGTTCAGTTCTCTGGTTGGTACACTAAAATCACCATATGCAGTATGCATAACCCATGCATTCAAAAAAAAGTAATCCATATAAAAATATTTATTGGAAAAATATTCATCTGTGTAGACTATTCATCATTTTAAAGTTAATAACAAGTTTTTTGACTATTAAGATAAATAAGACTATGACAAGCATAATGACTTGTTTGCCTTGTTGACGTCACTAAAAAAAATTAAATTAAATTTCTATAGAAAGACAAATGAGAAATAGAAAGAGCAATTGCTATTTTTTTTGACCAATTATGAATTTGTTATGAATTTTTGAAGTGTACTACTTAAATAGCCCAAAAGAAACTCTAGACTTCCCCAAACCCACCAAAATGTGTACTCATAATGGTCATCTTACCACCTAAAGCAATCACAATATTTTCTAACTTGGCCATGACATGAAATCAATGAATAAAAAATTGTTTCTTGTAATAAATTTATACTATTAAGGTGGAAGTTTATACTGCGGTCACTAATAACTCCTTCACCATCATCCAAGATATTGGTTGTGGCCACTAGCCCTATCTAATTAGCTCAAATCTATATTATTGCAAAAATTGCCAGGAGTTGATGTAAGATTGTACTAAGTCATTTTCTACATGTCTACATTAAGCAGTTGGCATGTTATAGGCTAGTTCACCTTAATGGCCTCTCAAAAATACTAAGACCCATAATATCCTTGACAAACTTTGTACTTTTCATTGACACTCATTGTAGATACTATATAGTCCTATTTTGCAAACTCTTTATAACAATAAATTGTGTAAATATTGAGATCATACCACACAATACATCAAGTGCCACAACCAACATCAAATATGCAATCAAAAACTTAGTAAGAATGCATAATAAGCATATCCTCAAATCAACTAAAAATCACATCATCCACAAAGGAGGAACTACAGACAATGTGGCACAGCCCTTAGTGCCACATCAAGTGATGCATAGACTCTTTATAACTTGCTTGATTTGCATGTGATTTGAAGGAAATGTGGGCAATTTGGAATTACAAAATCATGCATAAATTAGGCTTAGCAAATGAGGCAAGAGATACGTTAAAAAAAATAACATTCCACAATCAAAAGTAACTTGCTATGATTTGGTGACATGTTCTACATTCATTTCATTCAAATGTGGTGCCTTTCCCCCCTAAAATTCCATGACTTTGCTTAACCAAAATATACTCCAAAACTATGGACCATAGCTTCTACAAAGAAGAAAAAAACTAGACATTTGGTTTCATGGCAAACTTCACCCCTAAAGGACCAAGTGACCTTTCAACATATGCAAGAGATTTTGGATAGTTACGCACAATGTCAGTTTTGGTCAAATGTTCATGAAATTTTAATACAAGGTGTGAACATGTGCCCCCTTGGTAGGAATATGGTTTTTTTTCAATCAAGTGCCCGAATCAAAAGTTATGTTGTAGTGAACTTTTGCGCTAGCCAAATCAACTTCAAGCAGAATGTGCAAAACTATTCTTCTAATTCAAAAAAATTCCAAGTATGTAACTTATATGATGTTAATGTCAAAAAAATTTATCCATGTATAGTAAAAAATTTCACTAAGATAGGTAGAGTTAAAGTCTATTGGCTTTATTGGGCATGGTTAGAAAAAGCATTCCTTCTAACTTCAAACATTATAATCTTTCAGATATTGCGGTCAAAGTTTCTTAATTTTTTCCTACACAATCTGACAATAGAGTACATAGTAAAAATTTATAGATTTTAATATTTGGAAAAGAAATCACTATCCTAAAAAAATGGTAGATTTCCACAATTTTTGCCTAGAATGTGCCTTGATCCTTTAGGATTCAATTATAGAATCATATGCTAGACTAGTATAAAAATATATGACCAAGCAGAAATCTCAAAAACTTTGACCATGCAAATTGTAAGAAATTAATGTTTCAAGTAGGAAAAATACCTATTTTTAAAACCTTTTCATATTTGATTACAAGACTTTGAATCCTATTAACTTTGAAACCTTGCATTATAAATTCAAATTTCATGATTTTTAGTAGAAAGTTTGGACAAGACAAAAAAAAATATCATTCCTTGAAAAATTGTTAAGTAGAAGAAGTACCTACAAGATGGAATAAAACTTAAATTGTTAATGTTTGTAAAATGGAATTGAAAAATGTCAATAATATCACAATGGTGACATTCTTCTTGCAAAATCTATTTTGAGGGGGAATTGTAAAAATTGTGCTCAATAACCAAAATTATACATAATGTTTTAAGAAGATCCTCTAATTGCTTGAAAAACAAGATTCTTCATTATTTTAACATTTATAATCTAGACGGGACAAATCAAATCTTTTCATTTAGAAAAAATTTCTATTCTATGGAAAACAAAATAATTTTTTTTTTATTGCAAGTTTTTGTTGAACTTGTTTTGCCTATCATTGATATAAATCTAACATATGTTGAAATGATTTAGTGCTAATTTTGTGTAGTTGCAACCCAATTTGTGTTAGCTTTAAAACTAGTTCATTACAAAAAATCATCTTAGCCATATGACTTTAAATAATATAAGCTTAGGTATTTTTTTTTTGGATGGCATAGCTTCGAGTTGCAAGTGTTGATTGAAATAAATTTATGACTTCATAGAGCTTATATGCTTTCCTATCTTGAAAAAAGTTTTGAAAGTTTTAGGATCCTAAGAACTTATTTTAACATTAATTTGTCCCTTAATGGTTTTGTGGCCCTTTAGGGGTTAACCTTTGATTGCCTATGTGACCACTAAATGGTCATTGGGTGGTTGGAAATTATGGTAGCTACAAATTTGTTTGGAAATGGGTGGTAAATTATGAAGTTAAAATGTACCTATTGGTTGATTGTGTAATATATATATACATATATATATATATATATATATATATATATATATATATATATATATATATATATATATATATACACACACATACTAATCAAATCGTGATTTGGATTTATGAAATTCTCAAAACACAAAAATATATAGAGGGTCTTGTTTTATGCAGGTAAGTTGTTATTACAAAGAAATTGACAAACAATATAAGAAAATGGTCATGATAGAGAAATTGGTTGATTTGTGAATTTCAATTGCTAAGACGGAAGGGAACATGATGTTAGTTGTAGGAGCTTAGGAAGAGCTTTAGTACTTGATCTCTACAGACCTTCTTTGGTTCTTAAAGAGCATTGCTATTTTCAAAAGCTAATCGTTTGGAAGTGTGCACACCATGGGGGTGGGGGTGGTAGATCTAGATTTGAGAATGGACTACTCAATTTCCTTTAGTTAACCAATAGTACATGTTTTCTAACCCTAAATCTCTCTTAGCCTTTATAGATCTTAAATGTAAGATTGGAGGCTCTTGAAGCAACCCTTTAAGGATTGTGGGGATATTTTCATGTGTTGGAGTCTTGGAGATGCTAAAAATATATTCCATTATTTTGCAGAATGAAGCGGAATATAACGCAACAATATTAACATTTTTGGGAACACTTTTGAATTACTTACAAATATCTCAAAATAGCAGCCATAGACACCTATTTTTGATTCTAGGCTTCAAAAACCTAGACACGTGCAAATATGTACAAAGATAGAGCGTAATATTGAAAAGTAGTGGAGCAACATGCTTAAACTAGATGAGACAGTTTCAAAATGCAATCATAATGGAGTTGGAGCGGCCCCTATGTGAGGATTGAAAGAGCAACTTCTTATGTACTGCAGACCCTCTCTAATGCCTTGAACCTCTCTAAAGGAACTCTGTCAATAGCAAGAGGTGGCAAAGGAGACTCAGAAAAGAAGCTTAGGGAAAAAAAGGATGCCCAAACCCAAGAAATATCCTAAATCCTTTAACACCTTGATCTTTTTAAAAAATTTGGGATATTCTTCTTGTATCTCTATATAGTAGTATTCTTCTTCTAAAATTTCAAGTATTTTCCTCTTATAAGTGAGAATGAAATGCTATTTGGACAAAGCAGTGATCATCATCTAGAATGTTGTAGCTTCCTAGCCACTTGTGCAACTTTCTACCTAATTATCAATGAAATAAATTTCAAAAAATAGTTAGATAAGCCAGAAATAGTATATTAAAATTAGGCAATTTAAAAAAACTAACTAACTAACTAGGCATTCATATGAATTGTTCTTACAATTTTTTGATGGTTGTTGCCACTTAAATCTAAGGCAACTGCATTCACCTAATTTAAATCCTTGTCTTGACCTTTAAACCCTAAATCCCTACCTCATGGGGTCAGGATTTTGTTAAAAGTCAGGGGTTATTGCATGTGAAAGAAATTTTTTGTTTGTGAAAGATTGTGCTTTGCAACAAGCCAAAAGGACAAGGCCAAAAACTTTACAATAGATGCTTTTAGTTTTTGACAAAGAAGAAATGCAAGATTGTGTGAAGAGAGTTGAATTTTTATGAAATGGCAATCCTCCTTCAATATTTATTGATATGTTTTTTGGGAAAACTAAGTTATTAATTTCCCAAAAATTTAGGCACACTTTAATCATTTATTTTTTCTAACTAAGCTACTAGGAAGCTACGGTATGGACTTTGGAATCCATAGGATTAAAAAACTTGCTCCCTTGGTTACATTTTGTGAATACCTAGGGCTTGCTCGTTGTTTGGTTCTGTTTGGGATCACAGTTACAAAGATTTCTGGATGTCCAGCTTTTCAAAAATCCACTATTGCATCTGGTGTTGATTCCCACAGTGAGGTGTATCAGCAATGGTGGACATAAGAGCAGAGGTCAGTAAATCATTTTATTAAAGTGTATAGCCATTCAATGATTGAATCAATATTGGGACCACCCTAGTGTACTTTGAAAAATTCAATACCTGCCCTTGTAAGGTAACTACACTTAATTTTGAACCCTTTCTAAAACCACCCCCTGCATATTTTTGCCTACAATGTATTTCCATTATTCATGAGAGTTTAGGGTTGGTTTTAGAAACACTTATTTTCAACACTTTGAAGATTTTTAGTTTATTCACATGGTGTTCAAAAAATGCTTTCTAAGAGAATTTAAAATTACCCCCCCCAAAAAAATTTAACATATTAATGAGAACCATGTTGAATTGCTTATTACATCGATTTTATGTGTAACCTTAGAAGGTTGGAAGGGCAAGAGTCATTGCTTCTAGAAAAGCATTGTTTGCCATCCAGGTGGCACGTCGAATTAATGCACAGGCTTGCGAAGTTCTCATGATATCTTCTGGCAGTCATGAACATATTCATTCTATAGAAAAATCGAGGTTTGACAGGAATCATCACATAACATTCAAGAGCCTTCAGAGAGGCTGCCTTTGCCTCTTGAAGTCTTCATCCACAAAATGCATCCACATGTTATTAATGTAAGCTTCAGGACCAAGACAATGGCAGTACATTTATGGTGCGATCTATTTTTTTGGCTAATTTTAGGGCAAAATATACAAACAAATAATTATAGAGATAGATGGTCTGTCAAAATCCAAAGAATTCATTGAGTATTAAAAAAATGAAATCTAGCCATTTGCCATCAATAACTTACTTCGAGTTTTTTTAGAAAAGAGTAGCTCTTTATGCACACTTGGGGTGGTAGGAGATAGAACAACCCATGTGGGATTTGTAATTTAGAGTTTGTAATTTCTCAACCGCTCATAGTTAAGTCTAAAGTAGAAATTGTGTTAAAACTATAATTTTAGACCTCATTTAGGCATAGTGGAATACCTTTTTTCAAAAGAATTTGAACTAAAAAAAGTTGTGGAATCAAGCTAAGTTTCATCTCCAAAAATCCTTTTTAGATTTAGATCTTCCACTCAAAAGTTATGGACAAATTTCAGAGAGGATGTATGAAAATGTCAAAAAAAAATCCTTTCAAACCCCTCTATGAAATTTGTCTATAACTTTTGAGTGGAAGATTAAAATTTCAAACGGATTTTTGGAGATGAAATTTAACTTGATTGTCAAACTTATTTTAGTTCAAAGTAATTTGGAAAAAGTTATTTTACTATGCCTAAATGAGGT
Organism: Antitrichia curtipendula; assembly: GCA_951230915.1. NCBI lineage: Eukaryota > Viridiplantae > Streptophyta > Bryopsida > Hypnales > Leucodontaceae > Antitrichia > Antitrichia curtipendula. Next base: position 1,698,191 of record OX579635.1, on the reverse strand, counting down.
CTGAAATTATAGTTTTAACACAATTCCTACTTTAGACTTAACTATGAGCGGTTGAGAAATTACAAACTCTAAATTACATATCCCACATGGGTTGTTCAACCTCCTACCACCCCATATGTACATAAAGAGATTCTCTTTCCTTAAAAAATATCAAGTTAAGTTGTTGATGGCAAACGGTTAGATTTCATTGGTATAATTCTCAATGATTTCTTTGGGTTTCGACAGACCATCTATCTTTATAATTATTTGTTTATATATTTTGTTCTACGTCCTACCACCGCAGTAACCCGATTGTGTAGTCATGACCTTGGCACTGAGCAGAAGTCTGACATTATTGACGCGTGGCTTATTAGCTAATTTTGGGTGTGAAATATTCCACACCATTTCATCCTTTGGATGAAATGATGTGGAATATACCACATCATTCCGTCAGAGCGAAGGCAGCTGCTCTCACAGCTCTTGAATGTTATGCACGATCCCACAAATGAATTCAATTTCAATGACATGAAATTTTAAGAATGCCAAATGCAACACGGCAGGCATCAAGCAATTATGCAAGGCAAAAAACCAAGTTGTGCAGTTGCAAGAAAATGATTGACAATATATTTCCATTGCAATTGAACAGTAAGGACACTGATGCAAAACCTACTTGCACCAAAAAATAATCCGCATTAGTGCAAAAACTTCAATGCAATCTCTAGCAAAGAAAGTTTAGGTAAAAATGCCATGCAAATAGAAAAACATATCTTTGAGATTAAAATTTGCACCTGTACAATTACGGGTGTTCAATACATCATAACTCATAACTCAGTGCACTTGTTCTTCAGGGACTTCCATCTTCTTGCACAAAAGAGTCAGCTTGCAAGATGTGCAAATCTCAACAAGTGCCACTTGAAATTTGAGATAAGATTCTACATATCAGATACAGACCAAAGGTAAGCTTCCTTCGTAGTTGCTTCTTTCTCAGCCTTAGCTTTGAACATCTGACTTTCAAATCCTGTACTTTGGTCTTTACCATTCCAGTGACGTCTAGGTTTGATTCCATATCGATTCATTGGAGCTACAACACCTCGTTCCAGCCAATTGCGGGTAGCTCGATAACTTGAAATAATATAAAACAAGATTCTTTCATTTTTTTTGATGCCAAATCAGCTATTGGATCTTTTCTTTTGATAAGATGTGCCATGGGATCACCCCAACATACCCACTCTTTATACATCTTGTCAAGTTCAAGATCATCACGATTGCGAACAGATGGTTTGACTTTCTCAACCTCCAACTCTGCAAGTTGTTCTTCCACTTTTCGTTTTTGTACTAATCCTTTTCCCCATTCAAGCGGTTTGGCTTCACCTTGTTGCTGCCTTAATAGCTCCTCTAAACTCTCTAAACGCTTACCACGTTTATCACGATAGATTGTTTCAACGGCTCGCCTTCCGCCCTCCATATCTCTCAATCTTTCCAGCTTCTTCTTCAAAGACTCTGTAGCGAGCTCTTTGTTCGTGACAAGCCCCGCTTGCCTGCCATCAGTTGTCTTCGTGGGACATGAAGTGTCAATGGGATTTGCCTGAGATGATTTCCTCCTCGGAGGTGATATATCAAGAGAATCAGTTTGAGGCTTCCTCTTTTTCAGAGGAAAAATATCTTCTTGAGGTATCCTTCTAGAAGAAAAAGCATTGGGAGCGTTTCTCCTTCTAGAGGGAGAGATATCCTTTGACTGTGACGGGGGGTCTCTTCTTGAAGGAGAAGCACCAAGGGAGCCTACACACAATGTATCACTTGTCTGCTGTGCATCTTTAGTTTTTCTATCTACAATGCTCCATCCACTACCATCATTCCCAGTGGACATGTATGGTTGGTGTTGCTTTACTCTCTTCATTTGATGCATGTGCTTCACCTCAACATCTTCAATCACTTGGGGTCCAACATCCTCCACCTCCAATTCATCCAAATCCTTGTCTATATTCTTCTGCCAGGCAGTATTATTGTCTACTTTGTTCAACCCTTCGGGCACCTTTGTTGTTATTTTTTATTTCTTTGGTTGATTGTCCTCGTCTCCACTTGATTGGTACTTTGTTAGATAGTCTTTCAATGACATTGCCATGATTGCTAACAAATTGGTAAACTAATACCCAATTGCAACAAGTTTCAAACCGTTCCGTCAATCTAGAGTGCAGCAAGACCTAAACTTTGTGCTCTGTACAAGCAAACAAAATTAGCTCAATACAACATACTATGAACACTTTCAAGACAAAATTTTATATTTAAACCTGCTAAGAAAAACTCCAAAGTAAAAGACTTGAGTATAAAGTAAAAGGCTTGAGTATAAAATAAAAGTCTTGATTGTAAATTAAAATATTAAAGGCAAAGTCTTTTACTTTATACTCAAGCCTTTTACTTTGGAGTTTTGCATGACCCTGAGAATGATGCAAATGACCCCCCTAACCAAAACAAAACATTTTTCCTTACTACTTCAAAATCCTTCCAAATAACCTTTTCAAACATATATTCTTTATGACTTATGAAGATGAACAATCAACCACTACAGACAAAGATCTAAAAACTTCCTCACCAACGATTAACTTTTGCCTAAAGAGCAGTTCAATGAATCCAAGGATCCAACGATTGAGTCTGAATAAATGAAGTGAAGTCAAAGTAAAAACAAATTATTTTGAAGATAAAATAAGAAAATTTACTCCAAGTTAATTTAACTAATGAACTCTCAAGGCCATTTTTCTGTCAAAAAATACTCAAAATTGCCATTTTTGCTACATTAGCCCAAGAAAACAAAAACAAAAACTTCTTGAAATCTAACCATAGTGTCTTATATTTGACTTGTCTTAGATCATGTGGTAAAAATTTCATGAAGTTTGACCATACCGATTGGAAGATATTAGCATCCAAATTTGAAAAATAAGATTTTTTGAATGTTGTCTTGCAATTTCAAATGACTTTGAGTCACCATTTGTGGAAATGTTTTCCACTATACATTTTGAACTTGAAATTTTTTATGTTGAAGAATTGAATTGAAAGTGTAGGTAAAAATTTAAAAAAAAACATACTTGGTTTTCATTTTTTATAAATTATTAAATAGAAGTAGGTTTAAAATTGAACAAAAAACTAAATTGTTAATGGCTCTAAAATAGAATTGAATAACAATAATTCTAACAATGAGATTGTTCTAGCAAACATATTTAACCTTTTCAAACAATTGTTTTTCAAAAATTGTGAAAATTGCATTAAAAAATGAATCTTATAAGCTAATTTTTGAAGAAGATGTTAAGATTGCTAGAAAAAACTAGATCGTCCATAACTTTCTCATTACTAGTCCAAATAGAATGAATCAAATATTCATGTATAGACAAAATTATAATGTTTGAGAATTTTTTTTATTTTTTTATTTTTTTATTTTTTATTTTTTATTTTTTATTTTTTTTTGTGTTGCCTACCAACCTCCATTTTGGGCTTATTGTGCCATAACTTTTGCTCTCATAGGTCGGTTGAAAAAAAATTGTATTCCTACAAAGCTTATGTATTTTTCTAGCTCCACAAAAAGTTTTGAAAATTTACAATGAATAATGAGATTATATATGAGATTGTATGAGCTTACCTGAAGTTGTATTTTGGCCCTCATAGGACCAATGGGACTTTAGGATTAAAGTAAAAGAACTATAGACCCTAAGTTCATGACTTTTAGGCACAAACTTGTAATACTTGGGAACCAAATTTTTTGTATTTTGGCCCCAAACTTCTAGGGCAACTTACTTTGAATGGAATTTGATTTATTATCCTTTGAAATTTTCACACATCTATTCGAAGAATAGCTTTAAGGCTCAATAATTTTCACTACTTTTAACTACATGGTTAAAAAAATTATTAAATGTTGCGTAATTTTCTTTGAACTACAAGTAGCTTAGGAAGCTCAAAAGAATTCATACCCTTCATGGCATGCATGTCCCAATGACAAGAGAATAGTAGATAGATTAAACCAAAAAAACTTCTCATTTCCTTGTAACACTATATATGGATACATCTTGGTGCACATTTATAGACTAGGTAATTGCAGAGCAAGCCAAGTTACCAAAAATAATTGCCGTTTATGACCTACTAAGGCATTGGCCACAAGATTGGTACTAACCAACAATTATTTTTTATGACTTGGCTTGCTTTGCAATTACCGGGTATAATCTCAATGTTGGAGAGTTGAGTGTCTTGACTTCTTTGATTACTTAATGAAGTGAAACATATCACAAGGGCAAAACTCTCCTACATTTAAATTATGTTAGGTGGATAGGCACTCACTAAGTGACAATTGGTACTTTGGTAGTAGTAGAGATTTTTGTCAGATTTCTCTCACTGCTAGTGAACATTATCAGTATTAATCTACCTCTCCTTAACCAATCAAAAAATACCACAACAACAATACTTCCTGCATTGAGATGATTGTACAGAAGTCACACCAAATCCACATACAATTGCAATCGCACCGGTGGATCAATCTAAGATACAGTGACAGTGAAATCAATTTAGGTCTGAGGTGAAAATGAACATGGTTAAAAGATCACATATTTTTGTTAAAAATTCTGCAATTTTTATGACCCGTAAGAAAAAATGTGATTTCATCTCCTGATGAAAAATAAACAACATATTTTCCACTTTCAAAATTCCGCATGATGTATCAAAGATATTGAAACTAATAGGGCTTGTCTTTAGTGCAAACGCAACCTCGTGAACCGCTCCTAGACCCCAACAGCAGCTCAGACAAGGACAATCGAAGGATTTGAAAACTCAAGGGGACAACTGAGATTGGCGAAGTCAGTGACTGAGCCGGTTGCCCATTCCGCTCCTCAGAAGGATTCCCCTTTCCCAAGATGAGCTGACCCTGTTAATTCTTGAAGATCTCCTCAACCTAGTGACAATCTTGACACTGCTATTCATGAGAGCATTTACTAAATCATGAATATATTCTAGTTACCTTTTTGGCTGCTCAAACATCATCTTGGATGATGCGAATTATTTACAATAGATGAGATTTGTCCTGGAAAAGAATTTGGTGTGGAATTATTTCGTGGTAGTTGTTTGTGTGTGATTGAAAAACTTTTGAGGTTTGCAATTTTCTTATCTTTTCCACTATCTAGTACGATTTAGACGGTGATTGATGTTCCTTGCAGACTATATGCAATGAAAGAAAAAGGGCAAGCATTAGACAAAGTAGATGCAGAACGGAGAAATTAGTATGTAAAATGGGTTCGAAGTAGGCGTGATTGAGGGCCTTAATGTTATTGCACTAGAAGAAGTTCTACTTCTGATTGTTATTGCAATGGAAAGAGCTCCAATCTGATTGTTATTGCAACATAAGGAGCTCCACTCTGATTCTTTGCAATAACATTCAGGCATCAAGTGCTATCGCATGGTGTCCAACTGTCTGTCTGTCCGTTCATTTGCCTGTTTGCCTTCCCATCCATCCGTTTGCCTTGCTGACCTACTATCCGCAAGGTAGATTGACAAGGTCCGCTTTGGGGTTGGATGCAAAACGCTTAGACGTCCATCAATCGTGGATTCTTAAAAGCAAAGATCCACTTTCAAAGATTGCTATCCCATTCTATAAGCATTCAATGTAGCATCAATGTATGAGGGTAATTTAAGTTTATCTTCCAAACATTTAAACCTACACTCTAAATTCTATATTCTAAACTCTAACTTTACATCAGTTATGAAGTTATCAAAAATATTGATGCTATGTGTGGAATATATACGTTTGACCTTCAATTTCCTTTAACTCCTAAAGTCCTAAGACCTTTTTCTATCTAAAACCACTCAAAACTGTCATTTCTATAGCAAAGAATAAAAAATAATTTAATATTCTTTCTACATATCTAAATTGAGGATCTTGAACTAGACTAGTGTCAAAATGTGTGGAAGAAATTTAACAAACTTTAACCATGTAGACTACAAGATATTTGCATTTAAAGTGAAAGAAACAAGGTTTTTATGGGCCCCTTCTAAACACGCTTACGCTCCCAATGAGGGGAACTTCGGCACTTCGTCAGGGAACGTCAAAGGGAACACTCAAGGAACGCACAGGGAACGCCTGAGGAAGGTCGGAGGAACGCCAAGGTTTGCAATAGGTTGACATCGAGGAATGAAGATCTCTGTTGTTTGGGACATAAGTGCATCAGGCGAGATTCTTGACCAGTGGATAGGGCGAACTGTAGTAAACTCATGTGCCAAACTTACCTACAAGCATGCTCAAGATATGATCGAGGGTGTTTTCTTGGATATGGAAAGTGCTAAAGCTAAGGAGGGCCTTTCGAAATTGGACAAGCCATTACCCCAGATTTATGGCAACCATTCGTGGGCAGAGGTAACGACCGATGTGCTGGGGCTTCACGAAAATAGCCAAGAAACGGAGGGACAGTCGAGTTGAGGGAGGTGCTCTGAACAATTCAAAAATTATGTTCTCCTTGGATGAAGACGGTACACCCTATGAATCTTCAATGTCTAAGAGAAAAGACTCAAATTTCGATGTTGAGGAGTTTATGCTCTTGGCCAACATGACAGTTGCCAAAGTTATTTCGAATGCCATTCCAGAGAGTGCCCTATTAAGACGTCACCCCAAACCGAATATGTGAAAGCTGAAGGAGTTTGAAGAATTTTGTGAGAGGAACGAGTTCGACTTGGATACATCCTCTTCCGGTGCCTTGCGCCTCTCAATAGAGAAGATGCAAGACCGCGTTAGTCATGACCCATTCCTGTACAATATTCTAATGATTTTCTTAGTCTGACGAAGAACAAGCCCCTTGTGAATCGTAGGTAAACACAACCGCAATCCTCTCTGGCTCTTGGGCTAGTTCAACATCTAAGATCATGGCATACCTGTTGCGGTTCTATTTTCACAGGAACAATCTATGCCTGCACACATCAACTACTATATTTAAACGCATATTGACAGATTGCGTCCAAATGACTTGCAGCTGATATAAGAACTTGATACTTGTTGATTCAATCATTACAGTGGTTGACGAAAAGAGCAACACTTTGGGCTATATATGTACTATAGGACAATTTTGTATTTGAGTTTAGATTGAGGTGATCACAACTGAAGTGCCACTATCAAGCTTATTGACTGTATTTTGTTAAGCTTAGTGGTATGTTGTACATCAGCTTGCCAAAGAACGTATCTCTCAACCCTTCATTTCTTGTGATTTTTGTGGCAGATGCAAGGATCACATAAGTAATTTCTTAAATTGCCGTACATGGTATTGGTGATAATTGTCATCGAGAGTGAAGAACTGATGGTGAACCATTGACACTGCAGACAATTGCACCAATAGTTTGCTCATTGTATGCCAGGCATCTTACTATGTGACCTTGTCTCAAGTTCCTGTATGTAATATTGTGCACCAGAAGCATTAAATGATTAAGTTCCAGCAAGGCCTAAGGTTTTGTTAATTCATTGAAGAATATTGTGTTAAAGTTTCAAAGCGAGACACTAATAAGATATTTAATGATAGTAAGATATTGACCTCAATACTTTGAGGATTTTAACTTTTTTGCATGACTTTGCACGTGTATAGTTCATCTTTTAAAAAAACTCTAGAAAAATATATGTCTCACAACCTCTGGAAGTTAATGATTTGATTTGAAGTTTATTTTAAAACACGCTTTAATATCCATGAACTAATATTTCAAGAAACGAATTGTCAAATATGTAAAGTTTTCCTTATCCGACTTGGCCATTTTGAGAACAAAAAGATTGTATTAGATATAGCTTTGTAACCATTGATTCAAATAAAATAAAATTTGTCTTGCATTCAAAGTAATACTTATATCCATCTATTTGCAAATTTTGAATGTAGGTCTAGCTTTGATTTTTTACCTTTTTATATTGCATTTTGAATAATATGCACTATGAAATTTTGTCAATTCCATTATTTAATTCTATTAATTTTCGGAACTCATTTCAAAGATATATTTCTACTAAGAATGAAGCTTGACATAAACCATTTTAATTATTTTCAAATATTCACAACATCTTATTTTCAAGATTCATGTGCTACAAATGTAAGTCAAATGCTACAAGAACCTAGAAAAAAATTGCTACCAAGGGTTGTGGAACTACTTCTTCTAATTTGATACATTTCCTTGTCAACTTTGTTGCAATTTTTTTCTATAAGGTCAATTCTCTCATGAACTGCGTGTGTTGTCTCAAAGAGCCTATGTATATTTTTTTATATGAATGTTGTATTATAGGCGTTCTCAATTGTTCAATTTCTAAACACATGTCGTTATTTGAAGAGGGCTTCTCTTATAAGAATTCCAATTAAGTTTCAATTAAGTTTGAGATAATAGAGAGAATTTTTTTTTTGTTTCTCTTTATTTCGACAAATTTTGGATATCCCACAAGCATGGGAGCTTTTTTGAAGAGGTGAAGAGACCCTTTGCTTTCAAAAATTCTTACATATTTTTTGATTGACTCTTAGAAGCTTGACTTTTCATTTTGAAAGTCTATAATTTCTTGCTTTCAATAGCGTAATGCTCATACTAACTCTCTTTTAAATTGTGATTTTTGCATTCATCATGTTTTATGAAATATTCAACTTACACAATGATGATTGGAAGGATCTACAATTTGATAAGTTGTATCATTTTTTTTGGAATTATAACCATACAAATTCAAACTAGACATGTTAAAGATCACACAATAGAGAAAGAAAACTCAATAATATTACTTATGGATTGAAAGATTATAATGTTTATTCATGAGGGTGTTAAAATTGCGAAAGTGATTAAAAGTGATTCAAATTTTAGTCTTCTTTTCACACATCAAATCTAAAAATTTGGTCACCAAAAAAATATGAGGATAAAGGGCCCAAACCGGTCGGTTCCGTCAGATTTGTTTTGGATGCCGTTAGTCGATTACCAGACATACCGGTTTGCCCTAATCGATTTGACAGGGTCTCTTTAGGGCCTTTTTTAACTTAAACTCTAAATGCCCGAGGCACCAAATTTTGGTGTCCACAATATTTTGAAGTTAAATAAAACCTAACCAAGTTACTGTTTTTGGTAGTTTTTACTTCTGAAAATTTATTTTTGAAGTCTAGTTTTAGCATCAAAAATCCAATTTAAAAAATGAATGATTATGATTTTTTTATTCAAGATCTTGAGCAAGGGTGTCCATTGCAAATCTTGATTTTCTAGTGTTGAGTTCTCTTGAAAATGAGCCTCGAAACACTAAATCTTGGAGAAAAAATACATTAGAAATTCATTTAAAAAAATTGTACCGTAGATTTTAGGAAGCTGTAAATTGATTGGGGTTATGCATGTTATGAACTTCAACCTTATATTTTTTGGGGACCAATTTCTTAGGTTTGACATGTGAAAAGAGAATTGAAAAACTTCAAATTACTTTCACACAATTAACACTTTTAACACCCTTGTGATCAAATATTATAATCTTTCAATCCATAACAGATATTGTAGTGTTTTCTTTTCCCATGTGATCTCTAACATGTCTAGTTTAAATTTGTTCAATTACAATTCAAAAAAAATTGATGAAACTTATCAAAATGTTGGCTTCTTGTTCAATTTAGAGAAAAATCCAAGAAGCTCAAAAAAGGCCTTGGGCATTTAGGGGTTAAGGTAACTGCACTTAAATTCATCAAAATAAACAAAAGTAATTCAACACAATTACCAGTAGTAAATTATGTTGAAACAATTTTTGTAGGGTCTTGTTGGTAGTTGAAAGGAAATTCCAGATTCTTTTAGAATGCATTTTTAAACACTAATATGAATAAGCTATGAATTTTCAAAGTGCTATAACAAGGTGTCTCTAAAATCAATCCTAAACTCTTACAAATAGTGGGAATACATTTAAGGCAAGAATATATAAGGGTTGGATAAAAAAGGATCACAATTAGGTGTTGTTACCTTAATCCAATACTCCCTCCTTCCCGAAATAAATATAAGGTTTCCAAATATACTTGCCCCAAATTAAATTCATATATGACTCTGAATTTTCAAGATATGGCTCTCAAGAACTTTATTCACCATCAAAAATATAACTTGCAAAGCATTCGAGGGCTAGAATCAATTGTTTGAACAAAGATTTGAGTCTTTTTTTTCAAATTTGCTCAAATCATTTTACTATATTGATATTTCTTATTACCGTGTGTAACACTATTTTAGCAAAATATGTCATACTAATTTAAGATAGTGGGTTCTAAAATATTATTGTATAGTACTAATTTTCACAAAAAAATTTTGTTTGACATAAATTTTGTAGGTAATTTTGATTTTATGCCTATCTATTAGGATAAATAAAGAGTACTATGTATTAGAACAATAAAATCACTTTTTTAGGGAGTCAATTGTTCTAGAACAAAGAATAACATTGTTGGTATCATTCTCCTTTAAGGCAAGAATTTTTTCATTTACAACATTTGAGACTTGAAGGTTAACCCCTAAAGGTTTTTGACTATGTTTTCACAAAAAACGCTCCCAAACTGCCATTTCTAGTACAAGTACCAAATTTTGGAAAAAAAAATATTTTTGGACACATGTAACTGTAGGATCATCTAGTAAACTAGTTTGAGAAGATGTGGAAAAAATTTCAGAAATTTCCACCGTGTAGATTATAAGATAATAGCATTTGAAGTGACAAAACCCCTTTTTTTGTCCCTGCGAAAAACCGGGCAGCTGCACTTCACATGGTCACATTTGTATGAAAAAATGTCCAAAATGGTGGTAACTCTTTGGATTCATTCTTCAAAGCAAGTTAGCTACATGCTTGAAAATTTTCAGATCATTTGGAATTGTACAACATATAGGAAAAAAATAGTAAATAGAAAGAAGTAGAAAATGATTCAAAACACTAAATTGTTAACGATTTAATTATGGAATTGAAAAATGCCAATCCAAACGATTGTAATGTTGTAATAAACAATCTACACCTTGTGTTTATATTTTTTTCCAAAAATATTGAAAATTGAGTTAAATAAAGGACTTCAAAGTTTATTTTAGAGTAGAGATTCTATAACTACCCGCAAACTACCCACAATTAAAATTCCTCATAACTTTCATCTCATAAATCAAAGTGGAATGATTCAAAGCTTTCCTTGTGCACATAAATCTAGAGAACCAATTTCAAATCTTTATTTCTCTAAAAAATGATTTTTAAAGAAGTTTTTTTTGCTGCCCGGGCTGCCCGCCGAACAATGAAAACTACATATCATACCATAACTTTTTAACCATGTGGTAAAATGTTATGAAAATTATTGGGCCCTAAAGCTATTCCTTGGGCACATCTTGTGTGAAAATTTCAAAGAAAAAAAATAAAAATTCCATTTGTGGTGAGCTGCCCAAAAACACTATGTTGTCAAAAAACGGTGTTTGGTCCTTTAGGGGTTAATAGTTTAACCATATAATATTAAAATACTATTAGACACCCAAGACACTTTGCTACCATTCTTGAATAGAAAGAGTAAGGAATTGACATCAAACTTGATTTAGGATTTATGATATTTTTGTTATTCAATTTGAACATTCAACTATTGAAATGAAGGACAAAAAGTCCAAGAATGTCTATTCTTGTTTTGGGATGTTACATGTGGACTAATTGCCTCATATTGTAGCTTTTTTTACTGGAAGACATTGTATCCAATGGTGGGAGTATTTTTTCAATGTTTTGTAGTATTCAATTGTGGATTGGTATAATGGATTCAACTTTTTTCAATATATGATTTTGTAGGTGATTCTCTAGGGCCCACACGTCTTATTTGCACCTTAGTCAACTACATTTTTTTGGCTTTGGACCATAACTTATAATTTTTGCTCAATTGATTTTGAATTTCTAATTTTATATGAAAAAATTTGAATTAAGAGTCTAGAAAAAAAATCCAAAAAACACACATTTAGTTTTTACTCATTAAAAAATTCTTAAGTAACTGTAGTTTCAAGATTGAAGGAAAATCTAAATTGTTAATAGCTCTATTGTAAGATGGAATTGAAATATACTAATCTTAATAGTGAGATTCTTCTAGCAAGAGATCTTAACCTTGTGAAACATTTTTTTTTTTAATTGTGAAAAATTGAGGTCAAAAATAAATCCTACAAGTTATTTTCTTCAAGAAGATGCTCTAATTGCCCCCAAAACGAGATTGTCCATGATTTTTACATACAAATCCAAATAGAATAAATCAAAGCTCCTTGTGTGCATACAAATACAATCTACACTAAACAATTTTTTTAAATTTTTTACTTCAATTGTTTTTGAAGGGGGTTTTCTACCCACAGAACTAGAAAAAAGGCTTTTAATGCCATAACTTTTGCTCCCGAGCTCTGATTGAAATAAAAATTATATTTTCAGAAGCTAATGTATTTTTTTATCTACACAAAAAAGTCCAAAAATCACAACAAATATTGAAACCATAGAAGCCCGTTTGAAATCCATTTTGTCCCTCGAGGGGACAATGGGATTTTAGGGGTTAAAGGTGATTATCATAATGTACTACATATGTAGGCCTCAATGACTTGTTCATTTATGTTTTGAATGTAATCTTGGTTTTTTCTTCATCAATTATTATGTGGCAATTGTACAAATGTAGAACATGCAATTATGACCTGAAGCATTTCTTTAAATTTTGTTGTAAAATGCATTGATAGTTTGAAACACCAAGGTATACATAGTACAAGCAATTATATTATTTTATTATTCTCTAAGAAGATGCTACTAAAAATGCTTTAAGCACTTTATTATAATTTAATATAATTTAATGTAGCTCAAGTTTCAACCTATATTATTGTTATCACCCGTACATTATGATAGTTTTCTTTCATAATTTTATGTATTAAATAATGTTTCAAAATTATGATAGGTTTATTGATACAAATATATATTTTGTTTAGAAAACATATTCATTTGTTTTTATATGTTGCAGTCTATCATATTAAAGTATGACATAGTAGACATACTTACCGCAATTGTTAATTTCAAGGTACATATACTATGTGGTGACATTGTGTAAGATCTTAGAATATAACATTTTTTTAGATGTTAAAATTAGATGTGATAATAATATATGTTGAAATTTGAGCTACATTAAACTATATTAAGTTATAGTAAAGTGCTTAAAGCATTTTTAGTAGCATCCTCTTAGAAATTTATAAAATAATACAACTGTTTGTACTATGTATACCTTAGTGTTTCAAACTATCAATGCATTTTACAACAAAACTTAAAGAAATACTTCAGGTCATAATTGCATGTTCTACATTTGTACAATTGCCACATAATAATTGATGAAGAAAAAACCAAGATTACATTCAAAACATAAATAAATAAGTCATTGAGGCCTACATATGTAGTACATTCTGATAATCACATTTAAAGGAAATTGAAGGTCAAACATACATATTTTACACATTGCATCAATGTTTTCAGTAACTTAATAATCAATGATTGTAAAAATTTAGGGTTTAGGATATAGGATTTAGAGTGTAGGTTTAAATGTTTGGAAGATTAACTTGAATTATCCTTTCATACATTAATGCTACATTGAATGCTTGTAGCACTAGATAGTAGTCTTTGAAAATGGATCTTTGCTTTTAAGAATCCAATGTTTTAACAAATGAGGACTTCAAAATTAGTGAACAAATAAAAATATTATTTAAAATACAAATTGCCTCTAACAAATAGGCAAACGAACTTATTGTATGGTTGATGGTTGGATGAACAACCAAGCGGTTTGCAGTCGACTAGGGCGGAAGGCCAAATTTGCATCCGGGCCTGAAGTAGACCCTATCAGTCTGCTTTGTAGATAGTAGGTCAAGAAGGCAATTGGGCAAACGAGAGGGCGGATACATGCACATGCAAATGGGTAGACGGCTAGGCAAACGATTGAATGACAGATATGTGGACGAGCTTACGCCTAATATATGGTAGCAATAAATTTCTTTTGCAATTTTTGGAGTTTGGAGGCATGTGGTATACCATTGAAAAGGTAATCAAATTACCTTTTCTATAGTATACCACACGTGTCAAAATTGCAAGCAAAAACTACAAAAGAAATTGATTATCATCACATAGTGGAGGTCCGCTTAGTCATCTGCTTGTCTGCCCATTTGATAAGCGGATGAGAGGATGGATGGGCGAAAAGCTAAGTGAACGGGCAGACAGTATGCGATAGCAATCAATTTTTTTGCATTTTTCTACTGCAGTTTCTGAGATTTGGGGGTATGTAATATATCGTTGAAAAGGTATTTTGAAGACCTTTTCAATGGTATATCACTTACTCCAAAACTTTAAAAATTACAATTGGGAATTGCAAAAGAAATTGATTGCTACTACATAATGGATGTCTGCCTAGCTGTTTGCTCGTCTGCTCGTCCGTCACAACCCCTTGTCTGATTGGGCGGACAAAGTCTGTTTGCCCCAATCGCTTTTTGTCCATTCAGATAGTAGTCCGCCATTGATCATCCGCCTAGACTATGGTGCGCCCGTCAAATCTAATAAACGAGTGGGGAACAACAATACGGATAGGACGGACGATCGGTGCAACCGCGGTTTGTCTATCAGATCCAGCAGACAACGAACGGTCCGTGCAATTGCGACTATTCAATCTAGCAAACAATGAATCAAATGGGGGCGGTCAGGACGGACAACCTGTACAGGCGTAGTGCACACACAGGTCGTTAGTGTCCGCGGATGGATATGTGACAAAAAAACACAAAAATGCAAATGTCAAGGGACGTCTAGAGGGAGCGAACACTGGACACTGGATTTTCAGATGTGAGTCCGGACATCTAGACAATCCTGAAGAATACGGCACAAAATCTTCCTCACATTGAAAGGGACATCGTTATGAGGATTATTTTTGGCTTACCTTCCGATCAATTTGATACAAAGCATATTAACTGACAACTGTAGGTTGAATTCCAACGTAGAAAGGCATGGTTTTCGACATCTTTAAGTTGCTCAATTGCTCAATGCTTCCAATGAATTTAAATTCACATCTTGTATAGTTTTTTATGGCAGGACTTCTAGAATGAATCCATTGGTATACCTTATAGATGTACGGAAGTGGTTTAGCATGAATATCCACATGGTGATAAAATTTTAAGGGTGGAGGACAAGTGGACTGAATACAAAATCTTTGATGCCAACAAGCAATGTTTATTATTGAGTTTGAATGTCAATGGGAATATGATTTTGGATTACAAGTCATGAACCAAGTGACTAAAGAAGCTTTTTGCATATCAGATATAGACTACAAACTTGTGCATTCCCAAATACTTTGGTACTCTTTGACTTTCATTAGATTACTAGTGGATGATAATGATGACTTTGCTTTAACAGCCGTAGCTACAATTCACAATGATTCTAACTCAAGGCGAATTGTGGCATGTTATACTTCAACTTGAAAAGTGTGGAAGAAAATTCTACTCTGAATTCAATCCTTAGAGATTTTTGCCTTTGAGTGAGCAATTCAATATTAGAAACCCTATATTTTGAGTTTTGCAATTAGTGCCCAAGTCATGTGTGTACATAACCTAAGGATTAGTTCAATATTAGAAACCCTATATTTTGAGTTTTGCAATTAGTGCCCAAGTCATGTGTGTACATAACCTAAGGATTCATAGGGACGAGTACTCCGACGAAGCAACTAGAAAGAATCTCAAAACCATCCACCACTACGTCATTGTTGTTCTTCAGAACTGCACACATACTTGATTATACACTTGAACAATTTTGGAAACTAAGAAGCAATGACGTCAATTAAAAAAGGGACATAGTTTCCTTGGTTAATGTCATGCAAGGCATTCAGAACCAATGGCGTTCACCCCCTTGTATCTAGGCATACACAAACTCTCAATCATCCTCGTGAAGTTGGTCAATGGATGCGGTCCAAGTTTTGAACTTATGATTACCATCATAGATAGAAATACATTCGACTCTAAAAGTGAGAAAAATTGGGATTAGCCATAAGTTTGGCCTCGAAAATCTGATTCTCTTCCTCCAAAACGGACCCCAATGTTGAATGTCATTGGGTGTGACCATCTTCTCCTCACCGTTGTCATTGCATACTAATGTAAGTAAAATGCGTTTGCTCAAGACCAATAGTTGTGTGTAAACTCGGCCTCCAAACTCTTCACATTGGACTAAAGCATTGGGCAAACAAGAGGTATGGAAACAAGTCCACGCAATGGAATATGGAAATAGGAATCTTCTTTTGAGTATGGAGATCACCTTCTCACTCTCTCGTAAACCACTATTGGGATTTATCTTGTTCATTTGCCGGGTGCATTCTGAGTTGCAGGGAACCGTAATGCCCGATTACGCGGACAAAACTGTATAATCGTGCATTATGGATTTTTCATCCAAAACTGCTATCTCATCCCAAAAAAATTTATTGCCCACGTGTGGTTTACGGTGGGTAACGCCCTCAGACTCAGGCATTATCCTATACGTAACCTATCCTCGGTCATTTCATAAATACCTTCATCATCCCGGATTGTGGTCTCCTCAATAATACCGGCAACTATCAGGGCTAATCCATCTGCTTGTCCTGAATCCATCGACTGCGAAGACTCCATAACCCTCAACAAACACAAATAGCCACAATTCGCAAGCACTTCACACAAACTTACTCAAAGCAAATGCACTATTATCAAAGTACATTTCCAAACAATAAATTGAAATGGAACTCAAAAACCCACTTCCAAGGCCTAATGAGGGCTTGATATCTCGAGCTTCAGAGGATAAGAATTTAAAAAAACGAGCATGTAAAGACAAAATCACAAATTCAAAAACAAGCATGGAGCTTGACCTTAGTCTTCCGGCAAGTCCGAACTGGCATGACTCCTGGGTGACATAGGCACATACACCACAAGCTGGTCCTCCATGAATGGCTCCTCACTCGCTAGATAAAAGCCTGAAAACTTTCTAGAGCATATGCCGAAGTGGAGTGGAAATTATGTTTAAAAATTTGTCAGTAACAAGAAATATGAAAGAACAATTGAAGCTAGATTTACGACAAAAAATTCCAAGTGTAATACCAAACGCAATATATACCGGTGTTAAATTTCATACCTCCAAGGCTACGGTTCCAGTCTGGCAGAAGCAGACCCATTCAAACCGCTATCCTTTCACAGCCCGATTGAGCTCTAAGGGGTCAATTTCAAGCCGACATGAGTGCACAACATGCTCTCGACACCGCCTGATGTTTCTGGGACCTCCAAAAATTGAAATGCAATCAACAATTATGAACTGATCTAGAACTTCAGAATTTCAAAAAATAAAAAGGCCTCGAAGATACAATACAAAATGCAATCAAGTTTTATACTTATGTCATGTGGATGATAAAACGCAGAAACTCAAGTTACCTGGACAGATAACTTGAATACAATAATCTATTCCAATTATCCATATACAATATAGGTCATTCATTTGACATAGTTTACGGTTTTTTAGGACATCGTCGATTGCTTCAACCTACATTGTCTGTGCTAGAGAAAACCAGGCCAAACATGAAACCAGTATTAAGGTGAAGTCACCTAGAACCAATCAAATAAGCAATTTTGGACATGATCTGGAGTAGTGCAAGGCATAACAAATATTTTCAGAGGTGCATCGATAGAAATGACAAGGATTGCAAAAATCTGGTAATTTTATCACTTACATTGAAATTACTATAAATTTTGGGAGGCAAAAAGTGCTCCGGACCCATAGCCAATGTCTAGGCTCTTTCAATTTCTAATCATTGAAGAACTACTTTTTGGCTCATTGCTTCCTACTTTCTTGCTCATTAACCTTAAGTTTCATACCTCAAAGTACTGTCACTAGATTTGTAGGCCCTGGCCTTTCTCTTCTTTAGCAAAAATGGCACTCAACATTCTGACCCATGGGTGAGCCCTGCAGGTGGGAAGGTTTGTTGCAAATTGCACTTTGTTGGTGGTTTTACAAGAGTCTCCAACAACATGCAACATTGAACACCAACCTCAACAACTTAATTATATGAAACTCTTCCATTTCTATGCAGTTCCCAACTTTTTTGCAAAGCATCTGGGGAAAAAAACATTGAACTTTATGCTGAATCTGAGTTGTGCCGAGGATAAGAATGCAGATGATACCGAGTACCTTTTTTGTTTGAATACATGCTCGAGGTGGTTTGTAAATCAGTTGATTGCTTTCATGCACTGGATTGTTGTAGGGAGGAGAGGGTGGCGTAGTTGGACTGGTTGTGGCATATATTTGCCAGAGTGTGGTAGTTGCGTTTTAATGCAGATTTGGGGGTGGCTATTGAAGTGGCAAAGACTGAGTGCCTTTGTGACAATTCGAGAAGCTTTTGCTAAGAAGCTTGACGTCGTTTTTGGAGTACGTCCGTTGTAGCTCAAGATGCGTTACTTTGGAAGTTCAGAAATTGCCGACAGAAAGTCATGAATGGTCTTTTGGCTTTGCTTAGTGGTGGTAACAGCAGAGTCGGCATACAAGCCTTGTAATGGCAAATGGCAGGCCATTCCACTAGGCCCACACAATGCCAGTTTCTTCTTTGGACAAATCAACCCAATATAAAGCAATCCAAACGAAAAATGTATTTTTAGGCATTATAAAAAGAAGAGAAAAATTTTATCTTGGAAAAAGACTTTTCATTCAAACAAGAGAAGGTTGAATTTATCGGCACACATGACAATGTGGGAAAGGCATATAGTGAGCCAAGCCACAAGCCCTACATATTTTGACAAATTGCCGGATTTGGAAGAGATAATGACGGGCCTGGGAATAAAGAGAGACCAATGCTGGTTGCATTGGAGAGTGTTTTTTGAAGTTGACCCTTTTTTTATGCCAATATTGTCTTGAAACCTAGGAGCATTGCAAATGCTCTAATAACTTAGTAGACATGAAGATGCAAATTTGGTTTATATTTTCAAATGTGGTTAGGATTAAAAATGAAGCTTCAACTTTGATGCCCTAGCAGTTTTAATGGCAAAAAGAAGCCAAAAAGACTTAGAAAGGAGGCTCAAGAAAAAAAAAAAAATTTAAAATATAATTAAAATAAATTAGGCATTCATCTAAAACGAGGACCTTCTGACGCCCTGTAATCGATGTGCAATTGTGACTGACTATGCCAACAACATTGCCATTAAAGTTGAATTCCCCCTCTGTCCAGGCAAATTTACACACCCAGACCTCCTGCCCCACCTTCGAGTGATGGTGGAGAAGGCAATCTTGGTCCTCTTATGGACCTCCGTCACGACCATTTTGGCCCTCTTCTTGGCATAAGACCTTTGTGATTGCTCGCAAGATCAACAATTAGAGAAACAAATGTTACTTCCAAAGTCGAACTCAAGTGTGAAGGAAGCTGCTAGAAACATGTCTTAGTCACGTGAGTGACCTCAACGCAATCGGGATCATTGCGCAACACATGATTACTATTTGGATCCAAGTACTTGCCTAGATTGCTTGTGTTGCAGCTTGAATCAAATGTGCGCATACAAAAAATTATAGGAGCTTCAATTGGGATGCCATCGCAACAAGCATGCACTCCAAAACATTGAACCAAGAGTACTAGAGAATAAGCGCAGAGATAAGTATAAAATGCAAACAAGCAAAAGAAATGCAAAAGGATGATTGTGATGTTCACAACAAATGAGAAGTGACAGAACCATGGGAGCCAACATCAGTGAGAAATCACGAAAAGCGTCGAGAAAACAAGCGCAATGCGAGCACATCCAATGCACAAACAACGCTTAAATTTTCCATGGACAAGGAAGTGAAGCAAATCGAGGAAACATTCAATCACCACCTGTCCACCTCCAATTTAGAATTGCAGTGAATGCAGGAGTCACATGACTTTCAGAGAATTGCATCGCAACGAGGAATCGGCAAATGGTGGTGATGGCCATAGAAATTCAAACTAGAATAATTAATATATGGATTCTTTGAATACATGGCACGGGGAGTTCACTTAGAGTGTCCATTAGAAAGTACATGCAAACAAAACTTTGGACCCCTATATACTTTTTGAATTTTAAATAAATTAAAAAAAATATGAATAGATTTCCTACTTTGAAATTTTATGTTTTGAATTATTGATATTTTTATTTGTTAGTAATAATTAGTTATAAATTTTTGATAAAAAGATACACTGTAGAACTAAAAAATAACTTTCACACCCCTATATTATATAAGAAAAAATTGTATAAAAAATGAACAAAAAATTTCTAAAAATAACTCTCTATTGAAAGTTCATTTTGAATTTAATATTGATTCAATGGTCATCTAAATGTGTTCTCTATAATTATTTGAGTTGAAAAACATGCAATTTTAGTTCATTTTCAACCTCTTTGAGAAATCATTTCATATTTTATTTGAGTTGGAAATTTTGGCAATAGAAACCTATAGTCATTATTAAACAATGCTCAAAATTTTAGGTTGAAATTATAGTTTATTAGAAACCACTTATTCGCACGTGGTTTGTTGTAGTAGAACTAAGTGCACCCCCCCAAGATACACAACACTCATCTCCAGAAATCCCAAACACAACAATGGTTCCACAACAACAATATTGATTCATCTAGTTAAGTTAAAAAGTTACAACAAAATGAGATTATCAAAGTCTGAAAGCAAGTTTAATGCTAATCAAATGTGCCAAAGGAAAGAAACATCACTAATTTCCCTCCCCCCCCCTCCGTGCAAATGCCCTAAATCCTAACTTAGGCTAAATCTCATCATCCGATATAGTCGTCAAGAGCTATCTTCCAATGCAGCACTACATCAACAACCCAGGTTGCAAATCATCAAATGAATAGAAAAAAAATTGCAAATGTAGGCTCTCGATGCCCTGGATGAATAAGAAGAATAGCAACCTTGAAACCGCTAGTCTATAGAACTTTGCTAAAAAAGATTTGTCATTCATATCCACAATGGACAATTAGCACCAAGATTTTTCATATAGAAATCCAACGATAATTAGTCACTTATGGAATTGTCGTTCCCAATAATCAACATGTAGAGTATGCTATTTCCAACCTTAGGCTAGAATCCATGCTTGGAATGTAATGTTTTTGTCCTTTTCAAGGTTGAGACTAATAAGGTTATGACACATGTCCCAAAGTAGTGAGTAAGAAAATAGCAAGTAGTTTTTGAGTGATGAGAATTGGAAAACTTTAGACATTATCTATTGGTCAAAAGTACCTTTTGGCTCCCAAAATTCACAATAACTTCAATTTTGAGAATAAAACTCCAAATAATTTGGAATTACTATATTTCCTATCTTTCTACATGGCAAAAAATTTCATCACCTCATACTCCTCGAAATCTGTTCTAAAATTACTTAAATGATCTACTATAGGTGCCTTTATCTTAACTTACTATTTTAGTGGGGTGAAATTAGTGTCACCTAAGTTACAAAATTGGTGTCTTGACCTAAAAACCTTGTGAACATTGATGCAATTCAGGGCTCCTTTACATTTGGAAGTCAAGCCAATTTTCTTTGTTAAAGATCCAAATATTGACTTTTGATTGGACAAAATATTGAAATTGATCCCAACCCATTTACGCTTAGAGGCTGGGCCAATTTAGTGAAATGAACTTTTTATTCAAAAAAGACATGATTTGACATAGCCCAAACTCGTTGAATTAGGTGCACTAGAAATGAAAGACCAATTCTTAGCCTTGAGACCAATGCTAGCCTTCAATTTAAAAATTATTATTATAAAATATTATTTTTTTCAACAAATTAGGTCCATTGGATTTTGTGCAATCGGACTTAAGGGGAATTGGCATGGCCTCCAAATGTAAAGTGGCCATGAAAATTTCAGACCCTCTTTATCTTTTCTAGAGTTTATTGAACTAGCCTAGCTTCTTGGCTTCAAGACCTTTGTATATAGGGGATTTGGCCCCCATGGTAATGGCTTATTCTAATGAGTAGTTGAGGATAGACTCTAGCCCAAAAAGAACTAAAATTTTGGGCAATCAGATTCAAGGAAAATTGGCCTCTAGGTGCAAAAAGCCTTTAGTAATACTAGTGTGAAAAATGAAAATACAAGTAAATGTAATGTTCTAAATTTTTACTTTATAAAAACTTCAAAATTCAATAACTTTCATAACACAAGTCCAAACGCCACAAAACAAAGTCCATGTACCCCTCTTTATAGATCGCTTTCCAACATTACCAAAAACGTGATTGAGAGACGCATGGTTCTGGAAATCTCACCATAATAAATAAACAAACAGCCTAACTTCAAGTATAAATTAGTGTGCCTTATGTCGTTGCCACAGCCAAAATAGAAGTAAAACCAGTTTCCTAAAAAATTCAAAATTCAATATTTTTTTTGCCATAAGTTCGAACGTCACGAAACAAAGCTCTACATTGAGATATTTCTAGGTAACTCATCTCCATTACTACATCCAAATAAATGCAATATAGATATTTATATTGCTACAATAATATTTTTCTATCAGTTTTTCATATATTTGTGCTTTATTAAATTACAAATTTTTTTCTTCCCACTATCAACGTCATTGTAGGCTTATTTTATATAATATCAAAAAATCTCTCAACAAATAGTACCTTAGTATAATTCAAATTTTTTTCTAAAGTCCAAAACTAGTTAAATATGGCAATAGTGTCTTGACCTAAAGAATTTGAGGTCAACCTTTTATTGAGATATTTCTAGATAACTCATCTCAATTTGTAGAATTTCCAAAGAGATCACTTAGAGAGTCCATTGGAACTATGTGTATTAAGATTTTAGACCCCCTATATTATGTCCTAAAACTTAAATAAAAAGAAAAGAAAAAAATATAAATAGATTTTCCTACTTTGAAAGTTTATGTCTTGAATTAATGATATTATTATTTATTAATTATAATTAATTATAAATTTTTGAAGTAAAAAAATACACTATAGAGCTAAAAATAATTTTTACACACCTATATTATATAAGAAAAAATTGTCTAAAAAATGAACAAAAAATTGCTAAAAATAAATATTTTTTGAAAGTTCATTTTTCTTGAATAATGATGCAATGGTCATCTAAATGCTTTCTCTATAAGTATTTGAGTTGAAAAACATGCCATTTTAGTTCATTTTTCAACCTATTCTAGAAATCATTTCATATATTGTTTGAGTTGGAAATTTTTGGCAATAGAAACTTATAGTCATTATTAAACAAATCTCAAAATTATAGGTTGAAATTATAATTTATTAAAAAATAAATAGGGGACAAAAAATCACTTAAACACACATGGCTTGTTATAGATACTCTAAGTGATCTCTTTGAGGTAGAATTCAAAGTTGTAGACCATGTCTAAGTCACTCATGTGCATTCATATCCTTATATGTCTATATAGACAGAAGCATTTTGTTGCATAATCAAACAAAGAAATTCCAACACATAGTAAAATTAGAGATTGGAAGATTGGGAGATTGTGAATTATACAAGACTACCATCAGATGCATGGATCATGAACATATGCATCAATTATACAAAGACATCGCATCAATTTTAATTTAGCATTTCTCATTTGCCATAAACTTTACAAATAAATTTATATTGTAGCTATTATCTCCAAGTATGAGAACAATTTTGAGGGACTTCTACCAAAAGTGCATTTACAATAACTCCAAGAAGTTCTAGAATGTATAAAAATAATTTTGAGAGACATCTACTAAAAGTACATTTACAATAATTTCAAAAAGTATGAAGACATTAGTGCTATTGTATATACCTATATGCAATATTCTAAATGTAGATTTCTCTTTTATAATGTCTAGAACACATAGAAGCAAGTATCGTGAGATCTCCGTATAAAGCCTCATGTAAAGGAATTATTAAGCTTCAAATATTCATTTCCAATTCAACATTTCTCATTTGTAAGAAAAACTTCAAAAAAATTTACAAATATATTTATAATGTGGTTGTCATCCCCAAGTATAAAAACAATTTTGATGGACATCTATCAAAAATGCATTCATAATAGGAAGTTCCTTTCAAAATTTTAAATGCCTAATTAAACAACAAGTCCATTGAACTCTAACCATCATTAAACAAATTGGCCTTAAATAAACTACTACAACTTTATTTGAATTGGAAAGACCATTAGCCCAAAAAATTGTTCTTAAGTGAACTATTATCACTAAAAGAACGTCTTCTATAGAAGTCTCCATCTGCAATGCATTCAAAAATGATAGATCCTTCAATAAGACCGATGTTGTGATGTGGGCCATTTAGTGGCTGAGATGACATCTTAATTATTAGGAAAAAATATTTGTACTAGAAGTTTAGTATTACAAGTTGTTAGTGTTAGGATCTTGGTGTTAGTTGTTCTGATAGTAGCCGGTTGATAACCAGTTGGTTAATAGTTGATGCTAGGGTTAGTGGGCTTAGAATTAGGGCTATTTGACAGCTATCCACCTTGGGGCTTATAGAGGCTACTTGAAGCAAGGGTTGGTCCCTTGTCTCTCTCTTGTTTTAGTGGTTTGGAGGTATGATGGAGCACTTTAGAGTGCAAACTATATAGAAGTTGTGAAGTTTTATATTGAAGGAAGCATTTATGGGAAGGATTTTGTGTGATGTTTGGATAAAGTGTTGGATACAAAAAAAAATGGGAATATGAGATCTTGAAAAGTTGACCTAACATGATGTTATATTTGAGATGTGTATCTGTTATGAAGAAAGAGATATGAGGCCGCAAAGTAGAGGTGTTAGAAATCTAAAGTAGCCAAAGAAGGTGCATTGAGAAGCCTAGATCTTATTGAATTTTTGTTTCATGGCTATGAAACTTGGAGGGTACCTTTCTTCACTCACCTTCTTTCCTAAATCTAAATCTTGACTTCTATGCACTTGGGATCTATGAGCAATGCACAAAAGTACAATAGGGTGTGGAAATCGTAACTAAGCAAAGTCAGTAGTGGAAAAATGTCCACCAAAGTTGAACAATCTCTTGGATTAGGATAAAATTGATTATGTAAAAAGTTGATGAATTGATCTACTTTATAAAAAAATTTCAATACATTTGGAGAGATTTTCATAAGATATGCTAAGTCAAAGCCAGCTATGTTAGTTTAGAATATTTTTGGGAAGGGTAGAAAACTAGTAGTGGAAAAATGTCCACCAAGGTTGGACAATATCTTGGATTAGGCTAAATTTATTATGTAAAGAGTTGATAAGGTGATCTAATTTTTTTTAAATACAATACATTTGGAGAGACTTTCTATACGATATAGTAAGACAAAGGTATTTGTGCTGGTATTAGGGTTGTAGTGGGAGTTATAAGATTGGGATTTGGATAAATGGGAGTTTGGGATAGGATTTAGGATTGTTTAGGAACTTAAGGGTAGAAAGTGTTTCCACACAAAGCATCTTTACAACAAAGGCCATGTGTTAATCCAAACCTACTTGCAAATTATTGTGACACTAGTTTATTCGCTTATCCACAAGAAACTATGGTGTGTATGCTAATTACATGAGAATAGTGACACCTCAAGGACCAAATGAAGCTTTTGCTAGCACCATCTCTAACAAAGGCCACATATTTTTGCTTGAAATACTATTCTAGTGTAAAAAATCTAGTTCATACACAACCAATTAAGAAAGGCCATATGTGCAATCCAATCTCCATTGTATATAAGATTTATTATGGTGAATATGGTGAAAAGTTCTATAAATAAGAACTCCATTCAAGTCTAAAACCATTATATACAATTGGCAAGGTACTTTTTTCCACGTCATTGACAACGGGGACATCACCTAGGCGAGGACTTCCATCATAAAATCAAGATGTCACCTCAAACACTTGTAGTGTTGCCCCCAATCTTCGACCTTTTTTCCTCATCCTCATTAGCTTTCCAAGGCAAAGATATTCCTTTGCATGAATCATCCTCCCTTCTTGACTATACACCCTGTCTAAAGGCCCAGTCAAGTAGGCTTTGGTAAATAAAATACTCCGCAAGCCTTACTACTTCAATATGTTGGAATTGTTTAGAAATTAATTTGTGCGCGTCATCCACATTCAAAATTGAAAAATGAACAAGATCCTTGAACCTATTCTTAATCCTTAAGCCTTCTCAAATTGCAAGTGTTTCTCTTCATCATTTCTTGGAGCATCCATTTGAATAGCCTCAGGTGCGATGCTTGTAACTATAGCTTTTTTTAAAGTTACTTTTGCTTTTACTATTGACTCATGACTAAGGGGGTTGAGATCCATCAAAATGTCCTCCTATATTTCATTGGTCATGGTCTCAGTGGAAATCAAATTAGGGTCATCGATCATCATAGCATCTTTCAATACATCTAAACTTGCGTCTAGTTGTAGGTGTTCTTTCCCCAGGCAAAAAAAGTCAATGTATTTTCCCGTGAGGACCTGTATATGCACAATACTCTATTTTGATTGAAAAGTTTGCATGCAGAGGATTTCAATAATCTTCAAATGTGCTACTTTCAAAGCACAAACATATTTATTTTCCCAAATATAGTAGTACAACATCAAATAGACCCCTGGTCCATCTAGTAAAATCAATTTTACATTTGATTTTCAAAAAAAATATCCTTCATTTATTTAAGTTGACCTAGATGCCATGTGACATTCAATTGGCACAGTAGGGGGTTTGACGTAGATATGCAACTGTAGTTAGCGTAGCTTCAGATGGGTATTGAAGAGCAACAACAAATAAGGCAACCTTAGGTGGACAGTGAAAAGAGATTTCTTATAGGTAGATCTAAAATCAACTCCCTTGGATCTAAAGTTGCCCTCTACAAGACTCAAAAGCGTCTCACATGGACCCAAAGTTGTCCCCCACAAGATCAACATGTGTCCTTTGAACACCTAAATAAGATTTTGTATCCTAAACCTAAAAAAAAAATTTGATAAATTTAAAAAATATTTTATAGAAGTAATAATATTTTAAAATAATAGTAATAATAAATGAAATGAAATTTGAACTTTCACCTCAGTAGGACCTTGGTTGGTTTAATAATTTTAAAATATTTTATAATATTTAACTTATTAAATTATATATTTATAGCTTAACCTCGAAAGTTTTTTAAGCACTTGGGGAGCTTTCTTAAATCTTGGACAAGTTCATATGAAGTCAATTTTGAGTACATGAAAGTCATATTCCTACCAAAATCCCACATTTCTACAAGCATCCCCAAAATATAATCTTGTTTGGGGTGCTTGAGTTAAAAGTTATGAGGCTTGAAAATTTGTACGTAACTTTCAACAACATGCTAATAGAAAGGTCAAGTAGTCATATAAGTAGTTTGTAAGGCAAGTTGTGAATTATTTTCATTACTTTTGAACATTTATATCTTGCAATCTACGAAGCCAAATGGGTTGAAATTTTTTCCACACATTCTATTAGGAATATTGAAAAAAAATATATAGTTGAAAATGAAGAAAAAAAAAATCTCCAATTTTCATCCAATGCACTAAAAATGACACTTTTTAGACAACTTTATAACTATTTGCACAAATTCTATTTTTTGTTGCTCTTGAACGTTAGAGAAGGAAAGCTTTATGCTGATTTTTGGGATTTTGATGTCCTAGAAAATAAGTTCACCAAAAATTATCCAAATTTTGCTATTGATCTGAAAATTTTACTACACAAACTAGAAGAGAGAAATCAAATTTTCCAACAAGTTTTATTGAATTTGGACATCGGATAAAAAAGTTACAACACTTGAATTTGGCTTAAACTCTGTTAGGACCTCGGAGGAGGTGAGGACACTATTGGTCCTTTGGGGTGTTTAGGGGTTAACTACCGAAGGACTATGTGTGTTTTTTACTATAGGTATCCAAAACTGCCACTTTCTAGTGCACTAAGCATCATTGAAATATAAAAATATTTTCTTTAACTTTCAACCGTACAAATTTGTAATAGACTCCTAGATATAGGAATTTGTAGAAACAATTTTGGGCCACTTGATTGCATATATTGCAATATTATAATAT
Organism: Antitrichia curtipendula; assembly: GCA_951230915.1. NCBI lineage: Eukaryota > Viridiplantae > Streptophyta > Bryopsida > Hypnales > Leucodontaceae > Antitrichia > Antitrichia curtipendula. Next base: position 1,670,239 of record OX579635.1, on the reverse strand, counting down.
TTGAAGTTAGGAAAAAAAAATCTTGGTCCATGTCATCGTAATTTGACTCAATTTTGTGGAAAGGAGGCACTATCCAACTTCATGAACTTTGACCATTGGCTAGGTAGTTATGTTAGTTACATTTTAGGCCAATTTTCAAACATAGTAGTAGTGTCTAGTATACCCCAACACTAAAAATATGTCCAAAAAACAACAACTACATGCCAAGATGTATTGGTTTTTTGTAAGCCAATTGAAGTTTAGTGGTTCAAGTTGAATTCACCAAACTGCATTTGATGGCTGCAACTTCAAGGGCTCGTATCTCCTTTATTTAGAGTTTATTTTTAATAAAATTTGTTGGATTATGTTATCCTTGAAGTCTAGTTATTGTGGCAAATTCTCATGTCAATCCAAGTTTTATTTAATGTTTGAGAGCAATTTGAAGTTCAAAATCCTGACATTTGGGGATTATAGTGAACTTTGGTGGCTTGTTTTTTCTTCATACAATGCTTATTTCCAATAATTATTTTTGAAAAAGTTGCGCATACTAGTCTAGTTTGTATATTCAAAATTTCATATCATTGTAAGAAGTTCTGAGTGATTGAGAAGTATTTTAGTAGAAAGAGGTTTAGCCTCAGATGTGTTTTTTCTTGTTATTTTTGAAATTTCAAAGCCATTTTACAGATACAACAAGTCAATTGAATGATATTTTCTTTTACTAATGTGTTTGTATGCTAGTTGTCAATCACTTTACTATTTCAAATTTTTTTATTTGAGTAGGTTTAGAAATCGAATTTCACCTCCAAATGTGTTGCTAGGAGAATTTCAGTGTCCTTTTCAACACTAAAACATTATAATCTTGTAATCTATGTGGCCAAATGACTCCAAATTACGTCATTTACAACACATACACTACAAGATTGTACGCTTGAGATTTCTATACCTTAGTGACATTTAAATCTATAACACTTCAAAAGCAATGATGTTTTTAAACCCAAAAGGTCCTAGGCTTTTAGGGGTCAAAAAACTACAAACTCCAATATTTATATTTTGTATGTTGTTAGCTTTCAAATACCTAACTTTTCGGAATTTCAACTATTCAATAGGGCAACTGTAGACTAGAGTTGTATAAAAATGGAATAACAGTGTGATATTTTACAAAAATTGAGACTTTGGATGTCTTGAAAATCAAAATGAATTTTTTTTTCTAGATATAAAAAAGTTATTTCTAGATATAAAAAAGTTATTTCTATTAGGTATAAATTCAAAGTAGATAACATCATTTTTTCCTAATTATAATGAGCTAAATTCCAAAATATTTTGTACTTTTGGATGAAAAAGATTTCTATAACAACTCCATCAAATCGTTAAAAGTATAAAGAAGTATCAAATATATGTAGATTGTGCAGTTGGAAAGGACAATAAGATATAAATTATTCAACAAACACCTTTTACATAGTTGCACTCCCAAATGATCTCGGCAAATGATTTCTAAAACCAAATTTTTATACTTTTAGATGATTAAACCTTTGGAAGCATTTCTAGGTATAATATTTTAATATTTTGGATGTTTTTAGTTTTGAGCCTTTTCATAGTGCAATACTAGAAGATGGAATGAAATAGCAACTCTAAAATTTTAAACTCCAGCTTAGATTTTTATTTGAATTGTCCAAAAATTCAACATACTGCATATTTATTGTATATAATTAAAGGATAGTATGTTGTCATCCAAAATTCTAGAACTCTAAAACTGACAATCTTCAAAATTTTCAATTAGAGTCCTAGTACTATTGATAGTATGATTAGTAGATGATTATTTTTTATATTTTTCATATTCCATGCTATTAAATGTACATGTAATTTACATGTAATATTTGAATTTATAATACTAATTGTATGGAGTGAATATTGATAAAAATCAATGAATCTATATATGATGATGATGATGATGATCATCATCATCATAATAATAATAATAATAATAATAATAATAATAATAATAATAATAATAATAATAATAATAATAATAATAATAATAATAATAATAATTTACATAGATAGAAAAATTTCTATTCATATTTTTTAATTTTCAAGCTAAATTAAAGATGTGATCTTAAAACTGTTACAAAGTACAAAAGATCAAAAGTGAATTATAAATCAAATGTGGAAATTTTAATATATATTACCCACGAAAATCGTTATTACATGTCATTGAATTATTAATTGTTGAAGAGTTGTGCCCCTTGTAATTCTAATTCTTACTATTTTCTTTAAAACATGACTTTTAAACTTAACTTATATGATTTTGTATGTAAAATTTTTGTAGTGAAATTTTGAAATCTCAGTCATTTTTTTATATGTAAATAAGAACTCTTAAAGACAACTATATAATTGAAGATGATGAGTTACAGTCTTTAAATGTCTATCACTATAAGTTCTAAATCTTACTATAAAATTACAAAATATTGTGATTTAAGATATTATGAGATTTTTTCTAGTGAAAGCTACATGAGACAAATCTATTATTGCAATTAATATACAAAAAATTGTATTATATCAAAACTAATATGTAAAGTGAAACAACTAAACTTTTTGAATACATTGCTTTATTTAAAAAAAAATTAAGAATGAACTTTGATAAGGCTTCATTTTAAATGTAAATAAATTTTGTTGCTGATATTTGATAAAAGATAACAATTAATGAATGTATTTTTTAGCTTAAATGTGTTAATGATTAATTTCAATGAAATGTAGGAACCATAATTAAAAGGAAAAAATTATATGCTTATTTACACTTTAAAATAAAATTGTACGTTGAACTAAAAATAAGTTTTAGACTTTAAACAAAGAAATCTTTATTTTGTATTTTTTCCAAAAAGATTCAACAAAAATCAGAGTCAAATTATATTATAAATATTTATTTATATTATAAAATCACATTTTTATAGTATTTAAAAAAGAATTTGATGGCTCCTAAATCTAAAAAAAAAAATAAGGGCAAAATGAAAGATAAGAAATCCAATTCAAAGTCTATGACACCACAAAGAGATTATCCATCTAGCAAAGTCCAAGGAGACGAACAAATGAAATTTCCAAATGAAGATTTGGAGTTCATGGATTTGAAGAAAGTCAATGGCAAAAATTCTTTATGTGCATCTTTTATTCCTTCAAAACTTTTCCCAAATCGGTCACCTTCTCCAATAACATCATCTCCTTTCACAAAATCGTCTCTGTCTCCAACAAGATCAAATGCTTCTTCAACAAGGTCATCTCTATCTCCAATAAGATCAAATCCTATTTCAACAAGATTGTCTCTTTCTCCAAAAAGATTGTCTTGGAATTCAATAAGATCACCTCTTTCTTCAACAAGAGGATCCCTAGGGCTATTTGAAGAAGAAAATGTTTCACCATTGGATTCAAGAGCATTGTCTTCAATAGACAATGATGAAAGTGGATGGACCCAAATTACTAGAAAGGGATTTAAGCAATTTTCAAAAAGAATAGAACAAAGCCTAGGAAAAAGCCTAGAAGAAAGTCTAAGAAAAAAGCCATGTTACTTTTTATCAAATCACTTATCACCTTCAGAAACTCCACCTGATGAAGAATTGGAATATATACAAGATCAAAGATTGTCTACTTCATCAAATCAAGTGAAAATTATACTTCCAAATTATTCTAATCTTACAAATCTAGTAGGAATTGAATTACAAATGAAATCACACAAATCATCCCCAATACTAAAGCGCCCATTAAAAAAAGGCATATTGGGAATGGTACTTTAAATTTTCTATTAATTTTAATTTTCCAAATTTTAAACATACTGATGATTATAATGATTCAATAATTGATTTTTTTATATTGTTGATTTATTAAATAATCTTCAAACTTGTATATTTTTTTATTAGAAAGCATATTTAATGAAAATGTTCTATACTGAGTGCATTGGATTGGATTTATAAATTCAAATAATTATGTGTTTTATATGGTGGATATAATACATAAGAAAATACACTATATAAATTGTAAAAAATTAATAGAAAAAAAAATCATAGAGCATTTTTTATTTTGGGGTTATTAAAAAGGTGTTGGTATTGTAGCGTGTAGAGGTAATAGCAAACTACTTCAAATGCACCAAATTGCCAAATGAAAATATTTCAGCATATAGTTTTCAATTTGAACCACCTATTAAATCAAAAAATTTACGATGGACTATAAAGCGAGAATGGGAATCAAAATATGGTGATACACATCTAAGTGGCAAGTGTATTACATATGATGGATCAAAACTGGTTTATATTAATCAATCTCTTAGTTTTATTGCTAGGCATTTTACATATCAACATTATGATAAAAAAGAAGGGTAATTATATATTATATATACATATTTTTCTACAAATACCTCTTTATGATGATATTACAAATACTAAAATTGTTTATTTTGATGAAAGTTTTCTATCATGTTGTTTGAATTTCTTTTCCTAGTTTGGCTTGAAATTTCAAAAAAATTTAAAATTTATTTCACAGAATTACAGTGCTAAGTTTTTTTCATGTGTGAATTAAATGATTCATATTAGATTGAAGACATACAAAATAAACATGAGATTAAACAACGAACAAGAAAATGAAAAATCTATCAATATTACATCATTGCAACCTTCTTCCTTAACAGATTATCTCAACAATCAATCAGACTACTATCCTCAATTACTTATCAATGTATTAAATTTGACACTGAAGCAAAATATTTGTGTAGGAGATATTGAATTTGAAAACATCCTATATCCTGCTCTCCCCAAAAATGTCACAAAAGGCTTATTGGGAATGCCCAACGTACATGTATTGCAAGGTTATCTTCGAAATTTAAAACCAACTCAACAAGGTTTAGCTCTTAATGTTGATACATGTCCAAGATTGTTTCATAAAAAATCACATGTTTTAGACTTTCTAAAAAACATGTTGGAGTACAAAGAAGATATTCAAAATATGAAGAACATATTGGATATTAACAAGTATGCATTGAATTTAGGGGTGTTCTAATTATTAAATCATAATTATGATAGTTGATTTTTATTTTTTTCTAATAACATAAATAATCTTCTATCTATATTATTTCAAAATAATAATAATTATTTTAATAATTAATCTTAAATCAGTGATTTTATTAAATTTTAATATATATCAAATTTATAAATAAAATAAAAAATTCAATAGTTTGATTGAACACTTATATATTATTACAATAAAATATTAAATTTAGTTCATTTTAAAAAATGTAGATTTAAGATTCTCAAAGCTTTAAAAGGTTTGGTTGTTGAAACAAATCATTATACAGATAAGATATCTCGAAATCACATAGTCACTGGTATTACAGAAGAAAGTACAAGGACTTTGATAATTCAAACTAGAGATGGACAAAAAATGTCTATGAAAAATTATTTTCAAGAAAACTATCAACAAAAAATTAATTTTTTAGATCTTCCATGCTTGATATTATCATCTAAAACCAAGAATTACATGCCTATGGAATTGTGCTTCATTGTTGAAAATCAAAGTGTTAAAGATGAAAAAACATATGAGTACTCTAAGAAGTTCAACAAAATAATGCTTGCAAGTACAAGAATCCAAGTAATATCAAACTTTATGAAAGAAATTTTCATACAAAGGTCTCTTGAAGGAATTTTAACTTTGCTTTAATGGATTAACTATCATCTTGTCTTGAAAACTAACAAATAGATCACTTAGTTGTAATGTCACTTAGGGTTGAATATTATTGCATTAAATAACTAAAAGGTTTGGGGTTTAATGAGACAAACTATGCTTTTAACATTGAATCATCACATTAGAATTTTATATGTCATTTTTATACTAAATTTTTAGAATCTGATAGGAATGATCATCCAAAGAGCTTCAATTTAGAATTTGATGTGAAACCCACTAGAATTATAGCTAGAATTTTACCCCCTCCTCTTCTCGACAATTATTCAATTCCATATGAACACTTGTATCATTGGGGAGTACTTAATTTGTCCAAAACTACCAATTCAAATGCTTTGGAAGAATTTATTAATGAACTTACAAGGTTGAATATTTAAAAAATTATATATTTCTAATCATACTACATATGTTTTATAATCATAATTTATTTTAAATAAAGTTACATTAAGTCTTTTAATTTCATCAATATTTTTGAATGCGCTATTTTATCCATTTAGAAATTTATAAATAAATATATTTAAGTTAATTGTCTACTAGTTGATAAATTCAAATGCATGTTTATCTTATTTATTGATTTGAATAAAAAAAATTGGATTTTATTTGAATTCAATTAAAAAATATAATTTTTTGGAATTTTTTAAATTTATAATAATTGAAAGATACTTTGACCCATAGATTTTCAAACATTGTTTGTTAAATATATAAAGAACTAAAATTATTTATTTTATATTCATAGAGAAATGAAACAAATGGATATAAAAGTATTAAAATACCAATATACAAATGGTGCTCTATTTAAGACGTGGCCAATTGAATTTATGGAAGTATTTTACAAGAAGATATGGGATGCTATGCCAGGAAAAAAGACAAATCGTGTTAATTTGATTTTAGTAATTTTAGATGGGAAAAAAAGAAATCCTTATTACAATGAAATCAAATATTGGGGTGATTGTGTAAAAGGTGTGCCTACACAAGTAATAGCCTCCAATATAATTTCAAAACCAAAATTGTGGAGAATATATTGCCAAAGATTAAGTTTGAAGATAAATTGTCGGCTCGGTGGAGTAAATGTTCAACTTAGGAGTTGGAATGAATTAGAGATAAAAGAAAAGGTGATTAAAGATATTAAATATGGAAAATTTATAGCATTTGGAGCAGATGTCACACACCCTGACGTTGGATCAAAGAATCCATCTTTAGCGGCAATTGTTGGAAGTCTTGATTTTGGATGCTCTTATTTTGGAGCGAGATTCTTTACCCAAGATTCAAAACAAGAACTCATGACTACTAAGTTGGATTTTGCAATAACAGAATTACTTTTGGCTTTTAAAGCTTACAATTGCGAGAGGCCTTTACCTCAGGTAATTAATTTATTTTTTTAAACATAGAAACCTAGGTATAGTGGAATTTGTGTTATATTTCTTTTGTACTTGGTTATTTTTAGTTAAAACTTATTCTGACACTATTATTACAATTTTAGAACGACCTTTAGAATTAATTTTTATTTTATTTTTTACATTATTTGTCTTGTAATTGATATAATATTTATTTTTTAGATTAAAAAGCCAAAAGTAAAAGAATCAAAATATTTATTGTAGGATTGATCGTTATGTTTCCAAACAATAAAATAATCAATATTATACTAGCATAAAATTTTATATTCAATTTTATACTATTTTCTAATGTCTTGTAGATTTTTTTTTAAGAATTTAAAAATGTAAAGATTAAAATATTCAATGGAAAAAAAAACTTTAAACAAAAAATATATATTTTTGATTTTAAATGAAGAATTCATTTAAACATTTAGAATTATGTAATCTTTAAATATATAAGCATACTAAATGAAATTATAGAATTTTAATTAATTTTCAAAAATCTTAAATTAGTCCAATATAATCCTAATCCTAAGCTTAAATTACAATTGATCTTACCGCTAGATATTTATTTCAAATGAATATAGATTGATTCAATGATATATAGAAATAGAAATTGGTACTCCTATTTTTTAAAAAGACCTATGTTTCCTTTGTGTTTTAAAAAAATAAAATAAAGGGTCTTTTTCATAAACAAAGGTAGTAATTCATAGGTAGAAATTTTTTCTATTGCTATTCTTAAATCAATACATAAAACTTTATAAAAAACTTTACATTTATATTGTAATGCATTCAACAACAAAGCTGAATAACTTTGTGTGAAAACTAATAATAGAATATATTGTACTATCGAGATGGTGTTGGAGATACCCAATTTGAAGATGTATTAAAAATAGAGTTGCCTCAAATACAACGAGGTGCAAGTGCTGCACAATCCGGGTACAACCCATCGATCTCTTTTATAATAGTACAAAAAAGACATCACACTCGTTTCTTCTTACCGGAAGCTTTAAATTGGGGTGATCAGTATGCAACCAATTTAGGGGTACAAAAAATTAATATCAAGCCCGGAACTGTTATTGACACTGATGTGTGTGACCCACAAAGATTTGACTTTTATCTTTGTAGCCACCATGCTATATATGGGACTCCAAGGCCTTCTCATTATTTTGTCATCTATGATGATTCAAATTTTTCGTAAGTTATTTTTGTTAATCATTTTAATTAGTTCTATTAGCGGTTGTCAAAGAAAATAATACAATCATGCTAGCATGTGAGCATAGAAATGTGAGTATATGAGCCTTGAGCATATACATAATAAATATCTAACAACCATTGAAGGTGCTTATGACATAAACATCTATAACATAAGTATCCTATAATCATTGAAGGTTTCTATAATATACACACCTATAACATGTGCTTATAGGTGTATAGTCTACTAGGCTCATGTGCTTATGATCCTAAGCTCACATAATAGCACTCTTAATAAAGAATAACAATAGAAAACTTGCTCAAAAACTTGTCAAAATATAAATTTTTAGTTTTTAAAAACATGTCCAAATATGAACATGCATATTGTTTTGGAATAAAGTTCTTACCAAATTTTAGATTTTCTATGCTTTAATTTAAAAAAATAATCATTAAATATGTGACAAGCTTTAAGATTTTTGAAATGACTAATTTTATTGTTTTTTTTTTCATTCAAAAACAACTACCTATATTAAGGTAACTTTACCTATGATAGGCCAACTTTGGACCAGCCTAATGCAAGTCCAAAAATTCATGAGGAGTACAAGTGTCTTGTGAAATGTACTTCACAAGAATTTTTGGGCTTCAATTAGGCTAGTCCATAATTCTACTTGTCATAGGCTAAGTTACCTTAGGTGACAAGTTTTACTTTGTACTTTCTTTATCGTGCAAAATAATTTTAAATCATAAATTATAGTAAACTCTAAAATACTAGTATTTAAATTCTTAAAAAATTTCCTAAATTTTTTTCAAATGTGGCATATCTTGATGTCTCAAGGCATACCGCATACAAACATGTAAATGATAACAATTATCCATTGAACATTCAAGTCAAATGTCTCACTGATATTTGATATGCTTGGCATTTTACAAGAAATATATTTATGGAGTTCATATGTAGTGATAACATTCAAAAAATAAAAACAAAAATGGACTGTTATTTCCATATAAATAGTAACATTCAATACTTGTGGCAGGGTTGATGACTTTCAAAATATCACCCACTACTTGTGTCATAATTTTCAAAGGTCAATAACCTCCGTATCTATGCCAACACCAGCATATTATGCTCACTTAGCTGCATCTCGAGCAAGACAAATCTATTTTGCTGCCCAAGCTATTCAGAAGCGAAGAGATTATTCACTTTCCACGTCTCGAGCTTCAACGAGCAATTCAACATCAACAGATACAATGGACATTCCTAACATTCATGAGAACCATAGATTGAAGATGTTTTTTATATAATATTAATAAAATAAATTCTTAAAACTATAATGGATTCTTAAAATTTAATTTTTAATTTTTAATACTTTCAATTTGGTCAATTAGTTTTGCATGGGATTAATTTGGAAATTGTGGTTGAATGTTTGGATGATATCAACTGAATAGGGCTGAAGAAAATTACGAACAAGAAGAAATACATTGAATGATGAAGTCTTCACATGATCTCAAAAGCTATTTTTGTGTAAAATTTCTATCATTTTGCTTAATATACATTAAAGTTATTCTTATTAGTTAGTTACTTATATGTTCACCTACAAGAGAAAAATTTGTGTCAACCAGTTAGTGTATACACACACAATCATATGTCATATGTATGCAAATGTATGTGTATGCTTATATATACATGCTTGTATTTGTATTTAACGTTAAAATAAATTTAATTGTGTGCAAATTGATTAATTGCAAATCATGAATTCAACTCATTAGATTTAATATTATTTTGTTTTATTTAGTTGGTCTCTTGGTAGTGGTGAACTTTTGCAATAGTACATAGCAAACAAAAAATATATTAATTTGGGACACATTTATGAAATGCATTTATAGTGGGATTCAACATGAATATGCTTATAACAAAAAAGATTGGATGTAGTTATGTCAGGGAGGTTCTTTCCAAAGATTCAACATTTATGAACGTGAAGCATCAAAAGTTGGAATTGAAGCTAAAAATTTTAGATATGATTTAGAGAATTTTGTTAAATATTTTAACTTACATTGTATGGATTAATTATTTTGAATACAAAAATTATACTTAGATCCAAGTATAGCAACGGTAGAATGCAAGTTAGAGTAATAATTCGAGATTTTTGAATCTTAGGACCTTGGACTCTCTTACAATATTTGTTGAAATTTCCACAAAAATTAGTTATTGTTTAATTTATTGATCTTTAGTAGTAAATTATATAACCTATAACTACGTCTTAATTTTTGATCCTATGAATGTTGACTCTTTAAGCAAATAAGAACTAAAGTCAAACTTTAATAGATTAATCCCTAAAGCCCCGCTTGTCCCCTCGGGGGACAATTTGGGTCCAAGTAGGTTCCTATTGTCTCAATTTGAAGTGCATTTTTTTGAGATTTTTTGAGGTTGTGTAGCTTTGCAAGAGCTTTGTGGATATATAATTTTTGTTTCAATCGGATGCCGGATGAAAAAGTTATGGCATAATGAGCAAGAAATAAAGATTCTTGGGCAGCCCAAAAAAAATTACAAAAGTCAAAATATTTTATTTTGAATTTTTTTCCTAAAAGATTATGTTTTTACCTATACGTGAAGCTTTGATTCATTCTATTTGGACTAGGGATAAGAAAGTTATGGACAATCTTAGTTTTTCGGGCAATTTAACCATTTTCTTGAAAAAAAACTTTTTGTTCAACTTTGAATGCTAATATCTTCCAATCCGTACGGTCAAATTTGATGAAATTTTTACTACATGATCTCAGACAAGTTAAGTACAAGATCCTATGGTTAAATTCCCGAAAGAACAAAAAAGCTGGTTTCCTTAAGTGAATACAGCAGAAGTGGTAGTTTTGAGTGGTTTTGGGCAGAAAACACCCTTGGGGCTTTAGGGGTTAAGCAATATTTGAGTTTAGGACACATTTAGAATTTAAGATCTAATAATTTCATTGAAGAGTAAAGCTACCCACCATGTTTATCCTACCATGCGTTTAGTATATGGAAAATGATACTTAAACATGAAGTTTAAGAGTTTAGGGATTTTAATCAAGTAGTCAATTTCATTTTTATTACTATATACTTGGAAAGAATTACACCAATATGCTAGATGTTAGCCTTTTCAATTTGTGTCCATCCAATATATGGCTCCAAAAAATATTTGCATCCAATAGTGATTGGAATAAATCATATAGGAAGCTTCAAAGAAGAAAAGAATGTACAATTAAGAGAGTCATAGTACATTGTCTAGAGCAAGGCTTCTTTTTTGGACTTGTGTCCCCCCTATGGGCTTCATTGAAGAGGCCAGTTTTGGAAGGGACGAAGCCGGAGTGGTCAGATTTTTGACAGTTTGGCGAAATTTTGCAAAAAAAAATAACCCTGGTCTGGAACCCAATACGGAACCCGTATTATATAAATAAACAAACTCGTCATGTGCACACACTATTTAGAATGGTTGCAATTATTTCACCCTCTTAAATGATGCACATGATTAAATAATAGACGCAATGGATCTGGAAAAGCTTTTAGTTTCCCATTACTTATGTAATTGGATTATGGAATAAAATATGAAGCCTAAGGAAAAAATTTTGAATTAAAATGTGATCATTACTTGTAATGCAAGATTTTTTCAAATTTAAACTTATTAGAAATATTTATAAAAAAATATGAAATCAAGCAATGGATGATAATTAATCAAGATTTTCATAATACAAATATAAATATGGTGTGAATATTAAATGACTGATATTTTTTTCTAGAGCTTTGGTGTTGTTTTATTTTTTTGTTCAACCAAATAATAAATTCATATCTAATTAAAATAATTAAATTCTAAATTCTAGTATATAGTTTGATTTTTTGGTGGACAAAGATGTAGCATTGGAATATGTTGAACTTATAAAGAGTACTAAGAGTTGTCTTGTGATTAAAGATAGTAATATACACCAAATTGAGAAACATAAATCCACATCAAATATGAAAGCTAAATCCAAACAACATTGTTCAAGTGAAGCAAAAATATCATTACCAATATAACTAGGCTTTTCCACACATGTTCCATGTCATCCCTTATAAAGCACTTTGGTATTTCTAAAGGGTATATACTATGCACCCATCAAGTACAAGGTCAAAACATGATTGCTTGTCATATTTGCAGTCATATTTTCCTCCAAGCTATTGATCTTGAAGAATATGATTGTCACTAGTCACCAGTCATTTCTAGTCATATTTTCAAAGTCATAAACACCCAGATTGTTATAGTGTTGTTGCAGAGGCACAACAACTCCTATGAAGGTACAACGGTCCTATCGAAGGCACTAAAGTCCTCACCACCATCAGCTTGGTCACCTTCCTTTTGGACAATTTTCAAGTAGTTATCAAACAACTCGTGGATCGGCGATGGTTTTCAAGCGGTACTTGCTATCTGGCTAGAACAGCCACTTTTCAGTGCATTGTGACAAATTGTGTTACAATGCACTGAAACACATACCCTCCCCCCTTTGTATTTAAATTAAGAAATTTTTTTATATCCTCCCCCCTCCTTTGTATTAAAATTAATAAATTTATTTTAAATTAAATTAAAATTACAAAAATTCAAGAACCCCCTCCCCGCGTTGTAGTTTCTAGGTGGGGGTGGGGTGACAATTGATATGGGACATATCGTGTATTTTGTATTTTGTATTTCAACCATATCTTATGTCCCGTACAATATATTGAAGTTGTATCTTGTATCCGTATCCATTCCGTATTTATACCATATCTGTATTCAAGATTGTATTTTGGATTCATATTTGGACAACTTGGATTGAATCTCACAAAGATCAAGGGCTTGTGATTTTTTGAGAAATCAACGGCATCTTGGAGGGGAAACATTTTTTTGTTTTTTAAATCAACGGTCTGGGATTTTTTTGAGAAAAGGGGGGAGGAACTAATGCACTGAAAAGAAGTGACAGCCTCTTTTCAGTGCATTGTCCACTAGAAGAAACCTGTGTTTTTTCTGACGTTCAGTTTTTGGACGTTAGAAAAAACATGGGTTTCTTCTAGTGATCGGACTACTCATGAATTGCCCAATGAATCCCTAACTTCTCCACAACCCATGGGGACTCTAATTGTCATTTAGATGGCTAGATGGTCTATAGTTTTCCATATATGGCCAAATGGATCTGTAATTGCTTCTTACATGGCCATGGGCTCCTTATTGCTTCTGAAATGGTCAGACTGTTCTTTTATTTTTGTAGATGGCTAATGAGGTTTCTAATTTCTTCTCAGTCGTCCATTGGGACTTCTTATTGCTTCACAAATGGCTAGATGGTCTCTAATTTTCCACCAATGAATCGTGGAATTTTTCCAAAATAAATCAAATTACCATAGTTTTAAACAAAATATTGAAGTTATAAAATAAGGAGATGGCATTTTCAAACTATTTTCTACTTACAGGTAATACTAATGGTATTTCTATATCTAAGTAGAACCTCAAGATCAAAGTTTTGCCATAAGGAATTATTTGCAACTAACTGTAAAACAAATGGTATGGGAAAACTTTCTAGAATTCTCTTTTTCTTAGAGCTATGGTCAAAGTTTCGCCATAAGAATTACTTGCAACTAACTTGAAAACAAATGACACGGGAAAACTTTCTAGTATTTTTTTTTTCTTAGAGCTAAGGTCAAAGCTTTGCTATATAGCACCTTTGCCTTACAAACTTGAAAAAAACTGACAAGGGATGCTTTAAAACATCATTTGCAACAAGCCCAACATCAAATACCCATCCCAAGTTGCAAACCACACAAACAAGTTAGTTACAACAAAACACCACTATTTCTATGAGGGTTGCTATTATGTGAGCCTAGGAACATGAGCCCATAAGTTTAGAAGACTATACACTTATGTTATAGATGTCTATATTAAATAAACCTTCAATGATTATAATGTAATTGTATTATAGATACCTATATTATAGGTATTTATACCATAAGCACCTTCAATGGTTGTAGGATATCTACTTGTATATATGCTCAAGGCTCACATGCTCACATTTTCACGTACACATACTAGCATCATTGCTATTCCTATCACAAGGAAAATTCTCATATATTGAATTCCTACACAAAATTTTAGGCTCGGTCTTAGGCAAGACTTGGCAACAAATTACCACAAATTAGAATATTCTCACTAATGGCATTGCTAGAATTCAATAGGAATGATCTATAGTATTAGTATAAAATAAACAAGACTTTATAGCACAAGTAAAAAAAGAACCTCATAAAAATTTGAAGGGCCCCTAGGGTGGAAGCATGCTACGGCCTACTTGCTTTGGCACATTCAATAAAAAAATGTAAATGAAGTTGTTAACACTTTGGATTCTCGGTGAAAAAAGCTAACAAGATTCTACATGTGGGTCAAATTTTTATATTGTATAATTTGTCTTGAAGTTAATTTCTTCAGAATTTTGTTTGTTATTATTTATTATAATAAATAACTAATTTTATTGTTTAACTCCACAATATATCTTGTAGATGGAATTAAACAATAAGAAAATTAGGCCCACTTGTAAAATCTTGCTAGTTTTTTCCTCCAACCAATTCAAATATTAAAATTTATATTTAAAGTAATAAGATAAAATAAAAACTAAAAGATGTATATTAGTGAATAAAATTAGATATTGAGTACAAATTGAAAAATGCGCTTGGACCCTAGAATACATTTGTAATGTCAATCATCACACCAAATTTATGCATGTAATTCTACTCATTTATGTACACTTAAAATAAATTAGTTCCTCAAATGTGACACCATGACATCAAAAGTGGTAGGCCGTAGCATGCTTTCACCTCCCAATACCCTTCAAAGTAAACTTGAAAAACAACAACAAAGTAAGAACAATGGCTCTAAAAATAATGAATTGGCCAAATTGGCCAAAATCCACTATAATAGATCCAAATTGTTAACAACACAAAGAAAAGGGTGTTTTGGGAAGAAAAGGGATGGATTTATGTACTTTTTCAAAGGCCTCCTTTGCCTTTAATCCCAAATTGATTTCTAGAACAAACTGCTAATTATTAAAATAAGTCAAATAATTTATTGGACTTATTTATAATTTTTGGAGAACAACTTCAAATGACAAATGGATTGCACCATTGGCTTTAAAGAGACCAAATTAGTCTATTTAACTTCATCCCTACATTTTTAGGTCATTTGGACCAATACAAGTTGCAAATTGCAAAAATAAATAACTAGTAAAATTCCACCTAATAGAATTTGAACTTTTTAAATATTTTGAATTTTTTGGAGTGTTTCTAAGTTTGAGTAAAAAAAGATTGATTTTTGGCTTTACTTGGATTTCATATTTTTTTTGTTAATGTGTTGAGTTTGTTTAAATTCTGATTAAATTTGAGGTAGCTGTTGGTTTGGGTACTTATCAAAATTAGAATGCCTTGAAAGTTTTTGAGACGTATTATTATTACAAAATATGATATCCTAATTTTTAGTGAGATATTACCACAACTTGGGTAATTTCTAAGAATTTTTTAATGTCTTTTTAAGTAGTTGACGATCTAGAACTTCAGCAAAATAGTAGATCATGGAATTTTTTATGAAAACTCTCATAGAATTGCATAAAGAGATGGGCAATCTCATATTTTTATCCGTATATTCAAAATAGGAGATTAGAATCCCATTATCTCCTTAATTATCGGTGTCCAAAGAATCTTTCACACAAAAAAAATCTAGGCAAATAGGATTTCTAGTGTGATTTCAACCTCAAAACACCCTACTTCCACTATAGATGTTTTCATGTTGTACGTCTTGAGTTTATAAACCTACATGCTAACAATTAGCTATCTACTTTCTTTGAACCAACTAGGAAAGTAGAACCTATTTACTAGGAATGATTTAGAAATCCTATGAGGACTTCACTGGACTATTTTAGCCATAAATTGTCACGTACTTGCAAAATTAGGCATTTGGAGAGACTTTTGTTATTTTGGATGTCTAACCTGTATTTATGCAAAATATTTAGGTATTCTAGGTATTTTAGGATGTTATGGACCAAATACTATATTGGTACATACATTATCTATTCTGATTTTAACTTGATTTTAACACAAATTTTGTTGTATAAAACTTAATTACAAAATATAAATAAAGAATAAAGAAAACTATGAGTCCCAAGTGACGTATTGGGAGTTTATAGGTTGGACAACCAAATTGACTACCAATATGTTCAATGCTAGAATTACAAAAAAGAGCCTAAAATTCTTGCCACATTATAGGTCACTGAAATTTTGTAAATGATTGTTGACTATTTGAAAGTTCACATTTGTAATGTGGATTTTCTTAATCTCATTTATATACTAGAAGTACTCAAAAATTATCATCTTGATTGAAGAGCTTAAAAGTTATCATCTTCTGACATAGATCAAAGAAGTCAAATATGGATAAATATTTGAATATTTATTTGTATGTATGTATGTGTGTATATATATACCTCAAAAAACAATACTACACCATTGCAAAAATCCATTAATCATTGACTTGGGGAGTTCACTTAGAGTATCCATTAGAAACCACGTGCAAACAAAACTTTGGACCCTCTATATACTTTTTGAATTTTAAAGAATACAAAAGAAACTTGAATAGATTTTTCTACATTGAAAGTTTATGTTTTGAATTATTGATATTTTTATTTGTTAATAATAATTTGTTACAAATTTTTGAAGTAAAAAGATACACTATAGAACTAAAGAATAACTTTCACACCCCTATATACTTTTTGAATTTTAAAGAAAAGAAAAGAAACTTGAATAGATTTTTCTACATTGAAATTTTATGTTTTGAATTATTAAAATTTTTATTTGTTAATAATAATTTGTTACAAATGTTTGAAGTAAAAAGATACACTATAGAACTAAAAAATAGCTTTCACACCCCTATATTATATAAGAAAAAATAATCTAAAAAATGAAAAAAAAAATCCTAAAAATAACTCTTTATTGAAAGCTCATTTTGAGTTGAATATTGATTCAATGGTCATCTAAATGTGTTTTCTATAATCATTTGAGTTGAAAAACATGCCATTTTGGTTCATTTTCAACCTCTTTTGAAATCATTTCATATTTTATTTGAATTTGTTATTTTGGCAATAAAAACCTATAGTCATTATTAAACAATGCTCAAAATTTTAGATTGAAATTATAGTTTATTAGAAACCACTTGTTTGCACGTGGTTTGTTGTAGTAGAACTAAGTGCATCCCCGAGATTATTGATTGCACAACAAATCATAATAATTCCACCAGTATTTCCAAGAGTCATTAAGACTTGTAATTAATTTTAAGACATTGTTGGTTTTACATTCCCCACTAATTATCAATTTTCAACATGTTTTCTACTTTAGACTTAAGTTTGAGAACCTAAAAAATCTAGTTAATTTAACTTTAAAAATGTGTTTATTGTGCCTTGATAGTCACTATTGGGTTGCTCATAGTGTTAAGAATTTTTTCAAAAACATAAGCAAAAGGGGTGATTTTCTACTAGTGTTAGGAATTTTTGGTCAAGTACATATGAATAAAATTTGTTATGTAGCTAGGTATTGAATGTCAATTGAAAATAAACTATTCAATATTTTTAAATGTGATCCTACCACCCTTATTTATACTTGGGAGTAGAAATTAAAGATAGTTGAGAAGTTGAATTTTATTAAATCTTCAATTAAAATTTGAGACCAAAACTTACTCCTAATAAAGGCAACATGTTTTTTTTGGATATGAATGTTTTCAAAAGCTAACTAGCAAATTTGCATGAAATGGATGAATTATTGCAACATGTTATATAAAAGAAAATTGTTTATTTTTTAGTGGTGTAATTAGCTTGGTCATTTAATGCTTTATGATTTGTGTGCAAGGTGATGAATGATTTTATATCAAGATAGGAAAAAAAAAAAAGCTTACAAAATTGAAGATATTATGTTCAATATCATTGTGAGACAAGATTTATTTTCAAACATCAAACTCAAAATCTAAATCTTTCACCCCAAAAACGTCACTTAGGGGATAAATGTATATACCAAAGGTGTTGAGATAAGGTGTAATAGGCCCATAATAGAGCCAATATATTTTGCCTTTTTCTAAAAACAGTCAACCTTGCTCAATTTCTAAAGGTCCTTGCATCCAAAAATAGTTGTACCTTGATCAAACTTGATTTTAACTTTTAAAATATTTAATTTTAATTGTGAATTAAAATTTTAAAATGAAACCAAATAAATTATATTTTTATTCCATTAGTTTCAAAACTTTAAAAGGAACCCAAAAATTCAATAAGTTATTACAATTGATTTAGAGTTATCACCAAAAACCAATATATTATCATCTATTGGTTACCTCCAATCTAGTGTAAAATGAACTTACATTGGTCCTTTACTTGGATTGATTTTTTTAAATGAAATTTGAAAACTTAAAATTTGCAACTTGTGATGCATCGTAACAAGTTGCATCTAATGATGCATTGTAACGAGTTGCAACTAATGATGCACCGTAACAGTGCAGTAAATTATGCAGTAATGCATCGTAACGATGCGATAACTATTAAATTAATGTACATACCTATGAAACAACAGTAACCACATGATAATTGTTGACAAATCATAGGTTGTAAACTTTGTGATGATATGACTAGCTGGCACTCAAAGTTGCCACTCAAGAATCAATGCATCATCAATGTCTCATACAAGGTAGATACATCCCAAATTACGCCTTGTTTAAAACTACCATCATCACTATGTGTACATCTCCAAAATCAATATGTACATATGTTGAAGAAATGATTTTTTGAACAATTATCAAAAAAACTTTAACCCTTCGTAATTTTTATATACAATATTTAAATGTCGCATTCTTTAGCACAATGGAAACTTTTTTCACTTGCCAAGAAGAAAATATAAAAATTTGACTAGTCCAATTATAATAATTAGGCACAATATCAAATAATGGCGGTTTGGGGCCTTGGGGGGTACACACTTTATTGCTCACTCTATCAATTTGAGATATCTTATAGTCCCCTCAAAACTTTGACATTGATATTCAAGGTCAATAAGCAATTTTTGAAATTAGCTTAGCTTGTATTAAACTACCATAGAAATTGTACATTGGCCTTCAATAAAGATATATCCAACTACTCAAAGAATTTTGCATAATGTAGAATGTAATTGGTATATTTTAGCATGTATAATTATCATTACATTTTAATACAATCTCAATCAAGTACACCAAATTTCAATTTCAGAAAACCAAAATTCTATATTTGGATATTTTGTTCAAATCACTTTTCATGGTTTTACATGATAATTTGTTGAAAACAATTGGTTCAATATTTAATTGCCAAAATATGTAAGAAACATCTATGCACACATCTTTCCTTCTCAAAAATATCTTAAAATAAATTTAAAATTTACACCATTGAAGAGAGTTCAATTTTTGGAATATAGCATGTCCAAATTCTATAGGATGGATACTATTCATTGTAACTAAATTATTTTGGTATTTGACAATCACACTCCAACTAGTCTTATACCTTGGAATTATGTAATGCTACAATCTGTAAGACAAAAGTTAGTTAGAATAAATAGATATCTGTATTACAAATTAGAGCATGCTACATCTCCAAATTGAAATCTCTTTGGTGTGAGTTTTGAATATTCTTTGAGATTTTTTTCAAGAAGAAAAAATGTGTGGGTAGATGTTTCCTACAAATTCTATGCAATTAAATTTTGGAAAATCCTTCACTGATTGTTTTCAATAAAATAATCATGTAAAAACTATGAAGATCGACTTTATAAATTCACCCAAAAAGGAATCTTGTATTTTTAAATTAAACTTTTGTATACTTGATTGAGATTATTTAAGGATGTAATGCTAAATATGCATACCCAAATTTACCAATTATATTCCATACTTTGCAAAATTCTTTGAATGGCTCAAATAGGTAGATAGTCGTCTAAGTGTTTTTGTTGGATGCCATTATATTGTCGAGCTTAGCATCACCATCCACATTATTGTATTG
This sequence comes from Antitrichia curtipendula, assembly GCA_951230915.1. Classification (NCBI taxonomy): domain Eukaryota; kingdom Viridiplantae; phylum Streptophyta; class Bryopsida; order Hypnales; family Leucodontaceae; genus Antitrichia; species Antitrichia curtipendula. The sequence continues at coordinate 1,649,921 of OX579635.1, read as the reverse complement.
CAACTAGCTAACATTGCAAAAAATTATCCAGAAATCCAATAAAAAGAAGCAAAAATCTAAAACCAAAGTCCCAAGACCAAGCACAAAATATGAAAATTTGAGAAACAAAAAACAAAAATGAGCAGGGAGCGTGAGAGAATGATGGATAGCAATGTCTTTTTTGTCAAAACGCCACAAAACAAAGTCCAAGCACCCTTGCTTGCAGAGAGTTTTTCAATAGTACCAAGAACAAGACCAAAAGACACACAATTTCTTAGATCTCAACGTAACACTGAACTGAACAAAACAAAACAAATAAAGAAACATAAAACAAACAAACAAATTTAATGTATAGAATAGCCATTGCCATAACCAAAATAAAAATAATAGAAGTAATTTTCTAATTTTTAAATACTTATAAACTTTAAAATTCAATATCTTTCACAACATCGGTTGGAGTGCTATGAATCAAACACAACCTATGCATCTGTCATCACATATAACTTTGTAATGGTATCAAGAATTTGACTAGGGGATGCACAGTTCTAGAGATCTTTAGATCTCCTTCAACCAAATTAATAATTTCCAAAACAAAAAATTAGGAGGTACGTTGCTTATTAGAATCTTTTCGTTATTGAGATTTCCACTTCTCAATTTTTTGTCAAAGTCATTGGTAGTTTAGTTTTTTCTTTCATCTAGTAGCACCTTCCATTTTATAATTTTCTTGAGGATGAATATGAAAATTTTGTACACTAATTTTTTTCTATATATTCTCAACCTATTTTCCAACCTATTGGCATAATCACACAAGTTTTACCCAGACATGATTTTTTCTAAAAACGTTGAAATACATGTAACAAGGCCTAGAAAAACTACTTTTTGAAATTCATGCACATTGAATTTGCAAATGATGGAGATTTTTACTACATTTCTAGAAGGATGTATTCAAATAAGTTGACATAAGGATTCTATGATTGAATTTGTTACAATTATAGAGAATAAATACAAATGAAGATTTTAGTCTTGCTTTTGATACTTGTATTTTAAAGTAGTTTTGGGCTTCAAAACACCACAATATTTAAGAGGTTAAATTGATAAAAATAAATATCACACCTCATATGTATGATAAATTTTCAAACCTATTCTCTTTCTACACCTTTTAGTGACAGCCTTTGTATCCTTATATAAAGACAACGCAAAAATCTTACCCTTTTCACCTAACATTTTCAAACAAATCAATGTTTTTTTTATGCACAAATTTTTGCCAATTGGCTATTTTTTGTAAAGAAATTGTGGGGGTCAAAATAGCTAGATTATTGTTGTATTTTAAGACTAGTAGCCAAATTTCACCTAGGTATCGTTTAGTTTTGATATAGATATCACCAAGTACCACCTAGGTATCATGTGAGTGCTGGAGAACAATTGGCTCCTTCTCCAAAATGAAACAAAAGAAAACACTGAATTAGACATTCTTGCACTTGGGGAGTGCGACATTGCACTTGGCTAGTACGGCATCTAAAATGGACAATCTCAAATGTTGAGGGGGGGAGGGATTATTGAAAACTTCATTTGCTCTTAGTAGGAGAAATTGCTTGGTGAAAAGTTGTCAAACACTCCATTTTTTATAATTACTTCATGAAAACCTTTCACACTTTTCACTCCACACTACTTTTAAGACATGTTACTCTGCGCTTCACAATCAAGTACTGTTACATACCTACAACTACAAGGTCAAAGAGCACTGCATAATATCATACTTCACTAGTACATATTTAAATCATTCTGTAAACGTTCGTCATCTAGGTTCTCCATCTGCATTGCTATGTATTCTAGAAGATGCGCTTTAGCCTTTGGTGGAATGATCATTGTCTCCTCTGTTTGCACGCCATACACTGTAATCTTCGAACCTATAACATGACCACTTCTCCCTCGATGAGGAACATCCGTCCATGAATATATAGCGGCTTCCTTCTCGGTCCAGCCCAACATCTCACTAGACAGTTCCCATGTTGACTCCATACAATTTGTGTACCTCACTTGGTTACTACCTACTTCATCATGTGCCCCAAGTCTCATAGTAGGCCAATACCACAGGACCTTCATTTTTGAGGCCTACGTCCCCTTACCAAATTTGAGCACCTTCCCTAAAAAAAAAGGTACTCCTCCTCTTAATTCCGCTAGTTCTACGATAAGGGCTATGTACTGCCCCTACAACAATGTCATTCTCTAGATTGAATGGAGGAAACGGATCTTCCTCTGCATCTTGTCGTACCTTTGGTGTAACTTCATTCCTTCTGCCTCGAATCCTCTCCCCAGTCACTCTTCGTGATGTTGCTTGTATAGGTCTATCTCTGCGGGGTCCGAAATACCCCCTCCTCTCAGGATTTGGCATTGTTGCTATAATCCTGTCAACGGCTACACTATCTGTCGTATTTCCATCCTCATCAGCAACTGCACTTGCAATTGTACCTCCTTGTACGTCATGAACAATTCCATCGTCCGTGCTCTGGTTGAAGACATCGCTGGGCCAAAATGGTAAATCACAAACGCCTTCTCTATTTTGTTGTGGAAATTCCTCCAAATACTCCTTGAACTGTTCTATTTCGTCCACCACTTCCATGTTCCTGATCAAGTTGAAGCCTCTGTCTATCATCTTCTTCTTGTATGCAATGAACTCGTCCAATGCTTTCAATTCCCTCTGATCAGCTGCAAGTACCTCCGCAAGGTCTAGTTTCTCTGCTACGCTAGGCAGTGAATTCAGACACAAATGTCCTCTTGCTGGGCCCCACTCATTTGTGCAGAAATGCTTGTGTTGCACACGGACCAACCCATTCTCCACGTAAAACCTCATATGGTGTGGAAATGTGATGCCCGTCAGTGATTCCCCTCTCGTAGTAAATGAGGTGTGATAAATGCTTTCCAATCACGAACGTGCTCAAGCTTGCGAGCACTCACAAAAGCCTCTGTATAAGACGTTCCCTTTTTCACCAGGTGCAACATCTCTGTCAAAGTATCTATGTCTCTCCTCTTCAGTACGTTCGAAATCACACTGAACCTCTGATCAATGTCCTCATGTGTATGGCCCACTATCAAAAAACAAAGATGCACTTCCTTGAAGAAACCAAGGCCAACTAGTGCAGCACACATGGCAAACATGTAAGCGTTCTTGTTCTCCCTCGTGGTATTATCTACTTGAATCCTCAACGTCGGTGGCAATGACCCCTTCCTTCGCTTCACGTCGCATATGACGTTCATCACCGACGTTACAACTTGATTGCTATCATGCTTGTAGTGAGCATCTATCCACACGTCTACATACAAGCCGATACCATGTACAAGTATACCACACAAATGAGTCTTAACAAATCGAGATTCGATGTTCTTCACGGTTTGCCTCATCTTCGATATCATGGTTGTATTTTGATCCATATTGTCAACAATCAAACACATGAAAAAATCCGGAGTGATCATCACGGACCTCTTGAACAACCAATAATCTCGCCTCTTTTCCATTTGATATCAAATGTGTAGCACATACAACTCTTTTATCTCTACCTTTGCGACTGCATTTGTCGTGGATTCCATCCCACACTTATACTCCCAACAATGATAACACTTCGAAAACCGGGAGAAAGGTGGAATTTGCACACGCGGAAATTCCTTCCGCCAAAGCCGACGAAACAAAGACACTGACAACTCCGACCCGTCCACCAGTTTCTTCACTTCTTCGTTCACATACTGAAAAACATCCAACTTGCTGGTATTCATTGGCAACAGAATAAGCGGTAGCACCGCTTTGTCCATTTTCTTACAAATCGATCGATGGGGCTGTTGACAACCTGCTTTATTGACAAAAACGTTGAGGCTTTCCCTAGCTGCTGACATTTTTGCACTTTCCCTCTGCTGACACCTATTTCCATGAACGGCTGCCACTCTACCATATATAGCATGTGCTGTCTTCAATTGCTTCATACGCCTCTGAGAATAACCCAACACCGCGTCGTAGTATGCATTGCACACGACCCTGCCATTTAGTTTTGTCACGTACTTGTCTCTTGTCGGACCCTCAGTGCAAGTATAAAAGGCATTAAGCATTTGCATTATCCAAGTAGCACGTGCTTTGTACTTCTGTCCCCAAGCCATATACTGTTGCTCCAATACATATTTTGCATCTACATCACGCAGACAATTGCGTTTACATGCTCCCCTTTCCTTCGCACACATAACACTGTCCAAAGTAACTTTTTGAGTAGCAGACTCTCCCCTCTCCTGTGGACTTCTCACCCTTGCCCTTCGATTTGCCATTGAATACTTCCTCCTCGGTGTAAGCTCAAGTAGTCCTTCTACTCTTGTGAAATCCGCAGTGCTACCTTCAGAGCATTGCGTCACAGGAGAACTTCTTTCTTGTGTACTTCTTCCACCTTGACTTGGTAGTGTGCATTCGGAAGTGCTTGGGTTATCTTCTACGTCATGAAAATCAAACTGTAGTGCTGCAACAGGAGGAAAAGAAAATTTTTGTCCCTCCCTCGCATTTGTTGCTGTTGTTCTCACCTCGTAGGGACGTGAAGAACAAACTGAAGCACGACGCCATCGTATAATTTTATCTACACAATCTCCCATAGTCTTCCCTACCAACTCACCAACCCATTATGTTTCATGTACATCATGTGTGACACAAACCGCAATCTCAAAAGGATGTAATTTCTCTTGGTGAAGTTCATCACCACATTCAAAATTTGTATCCACCACGCCCACCCCCACAACTCGACCTTCGTCTCTAAGAAGTTGAACCATGCCATTGGTAGTTTGGAATTCTCCATCTCCAGGTGCACGATCTTCTTCTTCGAATAGTCTTCTTTGTACCACACGCGCCAATCTTTCCCCTACGCTCCTTCGCTTTGTAGCAACCACTGTTGTCGCTACCGCATTGAATACCAATGGGCTTCCAAATGCTTCTGCTGTCATTTTCCACCTTCACGAGTGATATATAATAGTCATGTATTTGGTGTAGAGCTTTTGTAATTCAATATCTTCGCAAACCACTATCCTCTCTGTATTTTCATTCACATAGTACACAATAAAAAAGTGGTCCTCCATACTTTTCAAAGAACACTGAAATCCCCCCGACCATGGCTACTTTTCAAGCCTTTATAAAGAATACTATATAAACAAATCCAATGTTTCTGTTCCTTTGTCCCCTTCATTTGCTTCAGTAAAGGTCTGCATATATACTTGTCCACCATATTGAAGCAAACATTGCATGCTCTTTATGCAACTTTCACACAATGAATTTTTGTCAACCTCACTATTCTAAATGTCCATTTCGTTCAATTGCATAACGAATACACTCTACATTTAGAGGGTTACATTACCTTTTTTACTCTATCAATTATTAATGATGTTTTATAAGTGCACACTTTCTATACTAAAATAATTGTATTTTTAATTACAGACAACGTACAAAATCGTTGGAATCTTTGTACATTGGCCACTACAATGTAAACATGCAAACCACAGCATCCCGTTACAACTTCTGATTCGTGCGTGCTAACATTGATAGCATTAATAACATTCGTCATGCTCTCTTTCTTTCTAAAGGTTTTCATGTGAAAGTTCAAACCCCACTGTCTATATATCTAAATTGCTAATTCGTTAATGCCATATGCCAAGGTGCAAAAAAATTAGATTCCTTTACTTTAAATGCAAATATCTTGCAATCTACATGGTCAAAAAATTTGAAATTTCTTCTCCACATTCTTACACTAATCTAGTACAAGATCCTACAATAAAATATGCAAAAAAAAACATTAATTTTTTTTTTGCTCTTTGCTCTAGAAATAGCAGTTTTGAGTGGTTTTTGATGGGAAAATGGCCTTGGGACTTTAGGGGTTAAATTCACAAAATCATGTCAAAAATTGAGATTACACAAGCCTATCCGAAATCCATTTTGTCCCCTTTAGGACCAACAATGCCACTTCAGGGGTTAACCAAAGAAAAATTCATACTCATCTTTAACAAATTATAAAGTGGAAGGTGGAACTTGATGAAAAAAATATCTAAATTGCTAATATCTTTGATAAAAAACTTGGGAATTACAATCCCAATGCTAAAAATGTTTTGTTAAGCAACATGTATCCTATATTTTGTTTTTACTTGAGAATTTTCAAACTTGAGTTCAAAAAATGACTACACATGTTTTTCTACTTTCATTGCCTACAAAATAGAACTCCTCACAACTTTCAATGTCACCATTTAGAATTGATTCAAATATTTTTATGTAGATATCAATCTAAGCATTCATATAAAATTGATCAATCTTTTGAAGAACATACTTTTAGCCACTTTGCCCACTTAGTTGACATATAAATAAAAAGACCTTTTTAACTTTTGCAATATTTATCAAAATATTGTGAAACAAATTTTCACATATGTAGCTTAGGATGATTAGCATCCATCCCAAAAATTTCATGCAAAAGTTCTAAATTATGAAGTCAATGGAGTTTGCCCAAGTTCTCAAAAAATCCAAAGTGGATTCCTTAGTTTGTCCCTTCAAGGTTAAGGGGTTAAACAACAAGTTTAATTTCTTGCATCATGGCCTTCAAAGGCAAGCCATGGACCTTGAAAGTTTTTTTATGTTGGTCCTTGACTCTTCCATAAAGAAGCCTAAACAACCTTTGTTAGCTAACAGCTAACATGTCTATTTTAGAAAATTGCCAAATTATAACTATATAAATGTCTTCTTATCTCCAAAAGTTTCATCCATTTGACTATTTTTCATCCATTTTGAATACATTATCATCTAAATTATTACCTTCCAAATAATTTCAACTACAATACAATATCATTGACTGCTATTCTATCTAAGGTAAAAACATCTATTATTGTTTATTTAATTGATGTATATAGATGGAGTCAAAATCACAATTAAGTATTATTTATATGTAGTAGACAAATGAAAATCATTAAGAGTCAAATTTAAAATTTAAAAATTTAAAAAGATCTATATTTTTTGTGAATTTAAAAAGCCAACACTTTAGAAATCTCAAAGTCTTCAATAGGTGCATGTTCAAAGCACCTTCACTAAAAGCTTTTTACTTTACCACCATGAAGCACCATTTGAAAAGTAGGAACCAATCAAAGCAAACAATTTAAGGTCATATTGGTCATACTTCAATAGACACCTCTTTTACTATAATCAAGGATATACCAAAAAATATATATACTTTACATTAAATTTTTTGTAGAAAAAGCCCTACACACCCTATGTCCAACAATGATTTTTGAGCGATATTTTGTTCAAAAGTGATACATTTTTTTTAGAGAATATTGGTGATATATTTTCCTACTTTAGTGGATGAAATTATTGATTTGCTACATATTTTAAGAACAAAATTGTTCTTTGGAGGATGAATGCACACTCTTTGGGATGAATAATTTTAATTTCATCTATACTTGACATGTTTCTTGACATTTTTTATAGATGTAAGCAATTTAATCACTTCAGTGAAATTGCTTTTTGCATTGCCCAAAATAAATATAAAAATAAGCACTACCTGGGCTTAATTCAAATGACCCAATCAAAGTTTGGAGAGAACTGCTGGGTAGTTCATTGTTAGCCAAAGGAATTGGGAAAAAACCCGGTTGCAATTTCAAAACATTAGAATAAAACATGTGAAAAAATCTATAAAATTTCTATTCAGAGTAAAAAAAAATAGAGAAAAAAACACCCAAACTTGTTACCATACGTGAAGGTTTGAATCATCAGTCAAGTGTTGAAATTGAATTTCTTTGCCAAATTCTCAAGGGACCATGCCCAGTCACTAGCTCCCACCGAAAACAAGTCGTGTGGGCGCTAATTGGTGGTGGGGGTGGAGCGCTGGGCATTTCCTCCACCTAGTAGCCAGCAGTGGGCCCAATCTGGGTGGCATCAACACACTCCATCCAAGTTAGCGCCTATCCTCACCACCGGTTAGCGCCCGCACGGCCTAGTTTCGGTGGGAGCTAGTGACTTGGAGGGACCATGTCACCTCACACCAATTACAATCACAACATGACATGTGGCACTTTTTATTATTTATTATTTTTCCAGAAATGACATAATTTATGCTGAATCTGACCTTCATGTGGAGTACTAGTGAATTAAAATTGAAATTAGCTATTAAAATTCAAAAACTATCTAGAACGCTGAACCTGAAACTTCCAAGGCCGATATTCAGGCCGATTTCCGTTGAGGTCGAAACCGACGGACGCAGTATTGGACCCCAGTTATAACGTCCACACTCCTGATATCATGATTGAGCCCAGTTTTTTTGTTTGTTTTTTGTTTTTTTGTTTTGAAGAAATGGGAAGACCCCACTGCATTCAAGTTGAAATGGACCCAGGTTTGAAGTCCCAAATTTACACACGTATCAGGTGAGCAAAAGAGACGGAGCCTGACTCTTTAATGGCGCTTTTTCAATTCAAAATTGGAACTAATTATAATTCGCCTGCATGTTCCGCACTTCCGCAGCATGGAAGATCAGGGAAGCGGGGGACAAATTAGCTTGCAAAGCTTGGTTTAGCTTATTGATAGCAGCCATTATTAGAAAGACGAAGGCTTGCCATGAGGAACCTCCCGGACGGAACTCCAGAAAAGTGTGCCATTTGGGAATCTGGCTGGGCTGGGGCTTTCTTCAGAATAGACATACGCTCGCTCGTGTGCTCGCCCTCGGCCCTGCAATCGTTCCTCGCCTTCTCCGTCCATCGATCTCAATCAATTATTGGCTTCTCAAAAATTTGATTGACAACAGTGATACACTTCTCGTTATACTAAAATTTCACAGATGCGCAGTCCCTGGCCACAACTCGCCCATCTGCTTCTTCCCTCGTCGACGTAATCAAGCACTTGTTTTTCAAGCGGTTGCGGAAATCCTGACAAGGAGCATCTTGAACTCCGACAGCAGAGAATTTCAAAAGTTTCCCTCGTCTCCTTGGTGATGTTTATTTCTTTCCTAATCGTGAAGTTCGGTCATTGTTCGGTTCGGTGTTTGGTTCTTCCGAAAAGTGTTCTGCATGAGACCCCCTCCACGCGTGGGGGGTCTTGCTACAAACACTGTTCACCTCAGTCTTATCCGAAGTGAACAGTGTTTGCAGCAAGACCCCCCGCGCATGGAGGGGGTCTCATGGAGAACACTATTTACGCGGTTCTGTGCTTCGTCGTGACGATGCCACTTCACTCATTCCTACAACTAACTCTCTCTGCCTGTTTGTTTCATGACTGTTCCAGATAAAAGGCTCAGATCGGGACTCACCAGATTTTGGTGGACCACACGCTGCAACGGATCTTCCAACGCTGCTCCCCCCATACGCCACGACCACCGTCTTCTCCAATCGCAGGTATGTGCCGTTCTCCAGTCGCTCCTCAGTACCTGCATTTTCAGCTTTCTTCATGACGTGCGAGTCGAGGAGCAGAACTGCGTCAGGAATTTTGAATGCTAAGGTTTTCGAGGCTTCTAGCTTCTACTAGCTAGTTCAACCTTGTCGGCAACTAATTACTCGGATTCTACAGGTCAAAATTTTCACTTCACAAAGTCCAGTGGTTGATATTCGTTACAAAACCAAGTGAACTTTGTGACTTTCAAGTAGACAAAGATTTTAAAAACTAGGAATGCTATAGACGTAAGGCTGGTGATTGATCGAGTACAGGCAGACTGCAGGCATCTGAAACAGTGACAATCTTGTGAAATTTTTTCCATTTCAACGACTGACAAGAAGACCTTTAATTCGTAGGAAGCACGCTCAAGTTTACAGTAGACTAAGGATTCGTGGTTTGCACCTGCCCACACAATCACCAGTTAATTAGGTCATTAGGATGCGCTGAGATTGGTGTTTCCTCGATCAATCGTGTGGCCGACCAAGGACCAGAATCCACTTGCTTGGGGAAGGTTCAATTGTTAGATCGACATCCGGAAGATCGACAATCAATCGATCACATATTCTAACTACGGTAGTACGTGTCTCTGTCTCTCTTCCCCAACCGGACAACAGTTTGAGCATGATCTTCGATTCTGATAGGAAGTGACAAAGTCTGGATTGGCAACTCTAAGATTGATGAAATTATTGTCCCGAATTGCAATTTGCATCACACATCTTTACAATTAAGGAATCCACACCAATAAATCCAAGGTTGAATTCAGCTTCTTCTGACCTTCAATTGTTCCTCTCACGCGACCATCGGCCCTGCAGCTGTTTTGGCAACTTTGTAATTTGTTGTGGACAAGGCTTGTCGTACGCGTAATCTAGAGGTAAGCACCTTTAACACACAATTGTGGTTAGATGACACGGAAAATCGTCCCAGGGACTCTATTATGTTGCTATGAATTTGGATTTAATCGGATTATCTCTCAAACACCCCAAGGGAACCCAAAACTTCTCTTTCTCTCTTCCGGAACTTACTTCTTTCCGGTTTTTGACCCGAATCCGTCCTATTCCGGAATCCGGACACAGTAACTTCTTCGGTTTGTAATACCCCTGTTTTACCTTCAGGGGGTCCGCTTTTACTCTTTAAAGAGGCAGGGACTTCACCACTTTTCAGTCACACATTCTAACACTTATAAAACAACCCAAGACACTCGACAGGTCTAAATAGTGCAGTAAAGTAGGTTTCCGTCCCCTCACGACTTTCCGGATGGCCTATCCAGAAAGCAGGTCACGCAGAATCCGGTCTCTCCTCTCCACTACAACGACAGATACACAACTATCCGGATTTAACACAAGAGAAATTCTAAGAGAAAATAGGGGACACCGCAGTTGGCAGATCTTCCGGTAAGTAGGGGTTTTTCCTTTGGCGGCTGCTTAACTCCGCACGGAACCACTTCTAGTTCCGGAATCTCTCCCTCAACACTCCAATCGGATTACCGTTCCAGTAGTTTAAAGATTCTAAATGCACAAGTCCTACAGATCCGTCCTAGCTTTGCTACAGATTCTCCCTTACTGTCTCACTCCAAACACTTATGGGATCCGGATTCTTCCTTCTCAGTTCCTCACAACTCTCCAAGAAAACACACACACACCACCCAAGTCCTCCAAAAATACTTAAAACATGGAAAATATACTTAGTGTCTCAGATTGAAATGAGGAAATTGAAATGAAACTTCAAATTGCATAAGGAGGGAATGAATGGGCAACAGACCTGCCCACCATTTAAAACAAAAACAAAAAGGGAAAAAGGCAACCAAAAATCAAGCTAACCAACTACAGAAAAAGCTGAGATACCCGGCACCGAAAACTATCCCTAAAAAATCCGGAAACGGGCCCACACTTACGGAAAATTCCGTTCCGGAAACTAAAAGCTCAAAATCCTAACTATCCGCCCTATCTACTTTCCGCGGCACGTCTTCTTTGAACTACTTCCGCCTTGATTCGCAGCTTCCTTCGGGTTGGTCTTGACTGGAGTCGACTGGAGAGCCGCGCGGGTCTGAATCTTCCTGGGAGGGGGCGGAAGGTCTTCATCTGTTTCCGTCATGGATCCGGATTCGTAGTCGTCCTTGTCCGAATCCACGATCTCGTTTACATTCTCCATCTCGTCCAGGTCGATGGGAGCTTCTTTGTCCTTTGCTGCTCCTTCTTCTGGTGCATCCGTCTCCCGCATATGCACAAAATCCTGAGGGCTTGTCCGGGCCGGATTGGCCACCAACCCCATCCGCCTGATGAGGTTGTTATCCACCATCGACTGTGTCTGTTTTACGGAATCGGAAGTTCCGCCATGTACTGGTGCAGGGGTTACCACCTCAACTAGTGTTTCCGCTTGAGTCGGAGTACTTTGGGCCGGATTCTTCGCGGTGATCTGATTCCGCTGCGCTAACCATCCCTGTGGAATCTCGTGTGGCCTAAGAAGTGACCCAAGTCCTTCCGATTTCGAACGGATGGAGCTCTCGCCCACATGCTTCACCGGAGTCTGAAGGTACGGATTGGTTGACAGATCCGGAAACGATGAGAAATTCATCGCCTGTTCCGGATCCACTCGAGTCACCAACGCCTACATCTCCTTCAAGACCCTCTCCATCCTCGTCTGGAAGTCCATCAGGATCATCACCACCTTTGATCCGGTGATGTGCCCATCCGTCACTAGCTGCACGTTGTAGAGGGCCGCCTTGTTCACCAGATCCGCCAGTTGGGTGACCAGCGACTGCAAACTCCGAACCATGCTGAGGGCGTCCTTCTCATTCCGTCTCGCCAAGGAACACTCCCCTTCCGCCCAACTGGTCCGGGCTTGGAAGTCATCCCGGGTCTTCTCCAGATTCCGGATTTCCTCGTCCTTCAGGCGGATGGTATCCAAATCTGGCCTTCGTTGGATCTCATCGATAATCTCCTCGGGCGGAACCTTCAGCTCGTCCGCGATCTCCTGGATGAACGCGGTCGTCCTCACATGTAGGAGTCGCGCCTGTACCATCCACTGGTCCCCGACGTCGAAGAACTCCTTTCCGAAAGTTCTTCTCTCCTCCGGAACTTAGTCCGGCTCCACCGGGTTCATCTCGGGCTGCTTCCCCCTTGAACCCGGATCCGTGGATTTCCGCTTGGTTCCCCTCCGCCTGATCCGGTCCTCCTCAAGTTCCTCCTCTTCCTCTTCCGAAACTGGGGCATCTTCCTGGACCTCATCCATCAATCCGTACTTGAGGATTTCGCATCCGGTTTCGTAGATGAGGGTCTCATCCGGCGTCAGTACATCTCCGTGATGGTACAAGTAGAAAAGGTAGGGGCAGATTGGGCTGTACTTAGCCTTGCTGACGTGGTCCGCCAATTTGGTGACCACTGTCGCGATAACTCTTCCCCAGTGCACCACCCTCTCCTCCAAGCTTCCGAAAATAGTGTTGGCCACTGTTACGGTGACCCGGCTCGGCTTTTCCGGATAGAGTATCGGAATCATAAATTCCAATACTCTCCGGTGACGTTTGTTGATGCAGTCCGCGATTGCATAGCCCTCCTTGGCGTTGGGCGGATTCCGGAACTTCCCTGTTGCAAACTTATCCGCCCTTGAAGCCAAGCCGTTCCTGAACTTCCGGAACTGATACACCTCCGCCCAGACGTCTTCTGTCCATCCTTTCCTCTGCCCTCTCACAGTAAGCTCGTACTGATTTGCCGTCCCATCAATTAATTCCTGAATCAACTCATCTTTTTTCAAATTCCAGGGTCTCTCTATTAGCCCTACGCATCCCATCCGTCGGAGATTCTCCTCCAACTCCTTCCGTACCTCCGGGTCATTCGGTATCGCCGGACAGACCATCTGGGCGATGACCGACACTCTTGCGGCTCTCGGATTACTACTTTCCGCCATTTGGAACCCGGAAACTACTGGCCTCACCTCTCTCTATCCGTAAACGCACTCTCACCAGACTTTCTCTCAACTAGCTAAGCGCGAACGAGTTGGGAAACTCAAAAAGATGAAGAGTGAAAGGCGGGTGGTGGCCCTTAAATAGCCAGAACAACGCCTTCAGTCCCCGGATTGGAACCGAATTAGGGTTCTGTTCCCGAGGCGTGTCCCCTAGCCTCGTAGGCCGGATCCCTAGTCCGTAGGTGGCGGCGTTCCGGTTCATTTCCGGAAACCCTAACCTGGCCGGATCGGAAACAGGTTTCCGGATGAAGGCTTATTCCAAACGTAAGCTCTTCCGGAAAACAACTACCATTTCTTAACCCAAAGAAGTTTAAAAATTTCTACCTATTCCACCTATTCTACTTTATCTATATGAAAATTAGGTTTCCGTGTTGTGACAAGGCTGACAACTCAACCCCGGCGACTGAAGACTGGAGCTACCGTCGCCATCTGCTCATGACCCCCGCTCTTTGTGAACTTACAAGGAGGCAGAGGAATTGGGCGATGTTGGATCCCAGTAAGGTAAGTGGCTCTTAAAGCGACCCTTTAAGGGCTGTTGGGTCTTTTTGATGTGTTTTAGATGCTCAATATTTTTTTCCCTTATGTTTTACTTGAAGGAAAATTGATGCAAAATCTAACACAAGTGGTTTCATAATTTTTGGAGTATTTATGAATTACTTATGAATTTCCAAAGAATTCTGCAACAAGCAACTATTTGTGATCTTAGGTCTTATAGAACCCACATACATGCAGTCTGAAAAAAGATATGTCTTGACCCAAAACTAGCACTGTGGCATGCAAAAAGTAATACACAATGTTCCTAAATGTGACCCTTACTAAAATTAAATAGACCCTACATTCTTTTAACATTTTCAAAAAGGCAATTGGACAATCAATTCTCATTTAGAAAAATTAAGTGAACACACAGTGGCTTTAAAATGTATCCTCTCTAGTTCGTAATCCATCCATTGGCAAAGTTTGAAGCAATAAATGACAAGTCTTAATTATCCTCACATTGTTGACAATCCATTTAATGTCCGTTTTAGAACCAACACTTAATTTTTATTTTGGAACCACCTACATAACTGTTTCAAGAAGCGGATTGCTTTATGAACCACTTACAATAGAAGACGGGACTGTGAAATGCGTAAGTTCATGAATTCAAATTGTCAAGTGCACCCCATTTAAATTGAGTGAGAAATAAAAAGAGTGAAGGGGACTTCTCAAACTAGGGGGGATTGATCCCAGTATTGCCTTAATTTTTACCCTTGCAAAACACATTGAAATTTCTTTATACTCCACATTCGATGAAATTTGCAATTTCAGAATTCATATTTGCAATCAGAGGCTCCGAATTAGTGAACCCTTTAAACCCCAGTTATCCCTTCGGGGGACAACTTGGGTCCGGTTAGGTTCCTAACTTCCTATTGTCTCAATTTGAAGTGAATATTTTTAAAAATTTTAGAGGTTGGGGAGCTTTGCAAGAGATTTTTGGATATATAATTTTTGTTTCAATCAGATGCCGGATGAAAAAGTTATGGCACAATGAGCAAGAAATGAAGATTGAAGAGCAGCCAAAAAAAAATTATCGAATTTTTTTCCTAGAAGATTATATTTTTACCTACACGTGGAACTTTGATTCATTTTATTTGGATTAGGAATAAAAATCAAAACTATGGACAATCTTAGTGTTTCGGGCAATTGAAGCATTTTTTTGGGAAAAAAAACTTTTGTTGAACTTTGAATGCTAATTTCTTCCAATCCGTTCGGTGAATTTTGATTAAATTTTTCTACTACATAATCTCTGACAAATTAAGTACAAGATCGTACGGTTGAAAATCCAAGAAACAAAAAAATTAGTTTTCTTAAGTGAATATAACAAAAGTGGTAGTTTTGAGTGGTTTTGGCAGAAAACACCTTCGGGGTTTTAGGGGTTAAGGGACGTGAAGAAATACATAATTTGAGTGACACTAAATAGGGGGCAGTTGTTACATTTATCCTTCCGATGGGGCAATGGAGGAAGCAGTCCTCCCTAGCCGATTTCTCGGGCTTTGACGTCTTTGCATTGATTGTCCAAAAGAATATTTTTACCATGTCACGGTCCTGTATTGATTGTAAGAACACTTGAAATAAAAGAAAACAAACTTAGAGAGTCAAAATAATGAACTTGTGGAACTAGGACTTTACAATCTGTTGCAAAATGCCAAACTCAGCAAATTTCTCAATTGAGATGCAAGTTTGTTGTACTTGTCGTCTGTGTTCAAAACGAATACAATATGGTCAACAAATATAGATGAGGACAATGGGAGGAAGTTGTCATTTGTTATTGAAAAGAATTATATTGGGTTGACAGATTGAGTGGTTTCATTGAAAAGCAACACTGACATGAACCTGAATACTAATGTAGGCAAGTACATTGTTCTCTATTACTTAAAAATTAAAATTTACAATTATTGAACCATATGAGAGGTGGTTGAAATGATTGCCTGTAGGCTGGCGCGCCTACCTCGCTATTTTAAATTGCTTCACTCTTTTATGTAGCTATTGAATTTTTTTTACTTAGTGCTCATTAGTGCAATCTTGGAGTTGTATCAATGTTCTAAGAGTTTTCCTTGAATTGTTTATAAATTGAAGGTTGTTATGTTCTATGAAGTTAATTCATTACTTAAGAGAATTTGAGACCTTCATATTTAAAGACTATGTCCTGGAAGAAAATGAATGGTGGAGTTTTTGATTGTGCATCTTGGTATAGCAGATATTTCAAGAAGACTGATGGTTGTGAAACGCAACAATCAACAGTGAAGGCGGCATAGTCACGCATGTTACATAGTTGTCTTTAGAATCAAGAGCAGCAAGAACATCTGCATGAGGTATTGTTTCCACCTTTAAAAAAAAAATTTAATTAATAGAAGTCGATATTTAATCATGCTGCTTTCATTCTCATTCTTGAGAGTTTGTTATTTATTCTTTTCATTCATGGAAACTGTATGTGGAAGATATGAATTTATGCCAGTACCAAAAAATTTGTGATTACTTATGAATAATTTTGTAAATCCAATGAATTTCAAGTCGAAGATGTAGTAAAAATCACTATAAAACTATAACTAAAAAGTAAAAAATGTTAAATCCATTCAGTCCATTTAATGTATGGGGGACTTTTAAAGGTTTGAGTTCCTGGCCTTTAGTATTTTAAGGTTTTGTTATATCCAATTCTGATTGCTTGTTTCATTGGATAGCCCATGAATTGAAAGTAAATGAACGAAGACTTTATGATTTCTAAACTTGTAAAATTAAGACTTGGTAATATTATGGAAAAATACAATTTATGAATAATTTTGAAGTGGTAGGCAGGTGAGATGTATTTATCCATTCCTTGTTGTCTCATCTAATTTACTTATAGATCATTGTTTTTTGGAAGCTGTAATGATGATCGTTCAAGAGAAATGCCATTGATAACTAAGAATTATAGTATCTAGAATTAAAAAAATTTAAACATCTCGAATTTTTTTACAGAAACCCCCATCAAGAACCAAGATAAAGGAAACTTCTACAATCATTTAGAATTTGTTGTAGCGATATATATGTATTTTAGAGATTCTATTTTAGAACACAGCTTAGCGCCAATGTTTTATACAAGTGAAATGTATGATTGTTTCTTGGAAACGGTTCACCTCAGCTATTGTGTATTCGAAATGCAAAAAAAAATAAGATAGGAAGGATGGAATAACTGTTCAATATTTGTAAAGGAGTAATTCAGGAAGATGTTGAAGTTCGAATTGATAAGTGCATCCTAAAAATAATACAAAGGTGGAATTTTCTATTTTTATAAAATTTGTATGAGTAGATATTCAATAACAAGTAGAAGTTATCTAATTATACTACCTATGATGAATTTGTCTATCAATAGTTCATAAAGTATTCCATTACAACTGCCTTATATTTTGAAGGTTCTGAAGCGTAAGTTCTTGAAATTGAAATTTTTATGAATTATTTATTTTTTGCTTTGCATGAAATTTCTTTTGCTTTACTTTCAAGGCTGGTGTTATTGTGTAAATGGTTTTTCAGTTCATTTTGCTATTCGAGCATTGTATATGAATATTTTACGTATATTCTAAATTTCTAGTTGCACTGAAGTTGGATTCTCGATTTCTCGTTGTTTGTTTTCATTTAGAAATTTATAGTAGAAGTGATGTTCATCACATACATATATAATTTGTTGAGCTACTATAAACAGAAGAGGCACTTAAAGCGAATAGAAATTAGATCTTTTATGTAGTTTTATTAAACTCAAACACATTGTTACAGAGAAAAAATAACAATATCTAAAAATACTCATTTCAATAAGGTAAAAGAGTTCCAAATTGGGAGTGTAGGAACTGAATGGAAGACTAATAGTTTTTTGTAAATTAACTTTTACTTTGAAGTGTGTAAGTGATTTTACTTTATTTGATAGACCAATGAACAACATATAAAGGTAATGATAAAATCATACATGTAATGTTCTACTGAGAAGAGATATATAGGATGTTCACATGCCCATCATATTGAGTTTTTTTGGATTGAAAGTGTAGTGCATTTGTTAGAGCAATTCTGGTATTCATTGTCATGCATAGAACAAGTGTTACTGGAAACAATTGGATTCGTTTTGATAAATTGGGTTGTTGTTGAAATTGGGTATTTGAACTTCATTGGTCAATTCGGTCCTCTATGTAATTACATTTAGTACCATGGAAAGAATATTAATTTGTCTTATTCCATGAGTTTTTCAAAATTCACGACAACAGTAGTGTGTTCTTCAAATTTGATACAATTTGAATTATAATTTTTAATGTATTATAATGTATGTAAAAACTCCTCAGAACGTCAATGATTGCTGAAGTATTGTTGAATTTTCATTTTCAGGGCATCATGGCACCGAAGATGCACTCGAAGTGGTTGGAGCACGGATGGTGGATCGTAGTAAACGACAATGACAGGTCTTCTTTGTGGATCACAGATTATCCAATTGGGCAGGGGTGTTATGAGTTTGCATTGGCATCCTCACATGGAGTCATTGAGGGCCTCACGGGCACCGCTAACGGAGGACTAACTGTGTCGGTGACTACAACAGAAACGGCACTTGAGAAATATAAACTGCAAAAGATATTGATGATGGCTCCCGTTCCGCCACAATTCCTCTTAGTTCTTACTCCCATACGTAGCTTGAAGAGTGTGGCAAAAGATTGGAAGAAAGTGCCTCATGAATTGCAGGTTAAACGAGAGAGAGCGGTTCAAAAATTCATGGGGATGACCTCTGAACAAGTGCAAGCATTGCGTCATCGATACCGGGAGATTTTAAGCCGTGAAGAATTAGAAAGGGTGAACGCAGATGTCGTCCGAGAGCAGTCTGCACCAAAGATCCAAAAGACTTGAATGAAGTATATCGGGATCTTGCAACGCCAGTGAATCCAAATTGGGTTCCACTGGATGAACGGAACTATAAGCGATCTGCTGTTGAAGGGGGATTAGGAATCCATGCAAATGAGAGGGTTATTTCTGGTAGACCGAGTGCACAGCGTCAACGCCTCCAATCTGCGGCAACCGATGTTGTTGTTCAACCTACTGGTAATAATGAAGAGGTACAAGTGCAAAGGAGCGCATGAGTAAGGCCACCAGTAGTAGAGATGGAAGTTGCAGAAGAATCATTGCAATCTAGGGGGGAGGCAACTAAAAATCCTGTACCAACTGAACTCCCGATTTTTCCTGAGCTTCCAATTGAAGGAGAAGAAGGAGCTCCAACCACAGTCACGGAAGTTGGATCAAGATCAAGATCAAGACAACCAAGAGTTGGCTCAAATGCAAGAGTTACAGGTCACATGTTGTAGTGGCCAACGTGGATGCTGCAAGGATTGCCAATCGTGCAAGACGGGGTGCTGGTAGGGGAAGGGTAGCTGCTGGAGAATGTGGTGCTATTGGAGGACGTGGTGCTGGTAGAGGAAGTGGTGCTAGTAGAGGACATGGTGGGGATGAGGTGCAACGTGATTCTACGGTGGAAAACATTTCAAAAGACCAAGCGGGGCGTCGCATTCGTGCAACGGATGTTGCAGAAGAGCAAGGCGCTAGGAAGCAAACAGCAGCACAGATACGTCGTCAAAGAGCAGCCTTACAAAGCCGTACTCCACAAGGAAATGATGGCGAAAATGTTGTTATTGATTCTAATTCCTCTTAAGGTGAACCAGAGCAAGAGCTTAGAAGAGTATTGCCGAAGAGCATGACAAAAACACCTGTTGTTTTTTCTACTGAGACCGAGTACAGAGCAAGATATACATGGGGGCAAAGTCTGATTTTTGATGCGAGGATCGATAGCATCCGCGATGTAGCTAACGCAGAGACAAACCATAGGGTGCTAATGGATTGGCGTGTGAATGAAATGTACGAGCGCCTCAAGGGATCCGAAGCTGATGGAGTAAGTGCAATTATCCTTCGTCCCATTGCATATCGCTATGACAGTAGCAATGACGAGGGAGAGACGGAGTTGATAGAGGTACCGTTTAGCCAAGAAGGTGCTGCACGTGAATTTGAAGCCATGTATTTGAAACATTGCCGAGCGGATTCATCTCTCTCGAGCACCGCATTGCAGAGAAGGTGACTAGAGAGCAATATTGTATGGGAGCCAGTAGATGGCCAACATGTTGTTGGTGCTTGTAAACAAGCTGAACGGGAAAAGGAAGAGGGACATATATCCAATGAAGAGTATCATGCGCAGTTTGTGAGCCGGAAAGCGAAGTTTGTGGTGTACAACAATCCGCAGTTTTATATAGAAGCCTCTGTCAAAATAAATGCGAAGGAATTTGATCGGAAGTTCTTCACCACGCATTACGAAAATCTCATCAAACTGCGTGATATATAGAAAGCGTGTGGGAGTCCAAGTGTTGCTACTCGGGCTGACGATGCATACAGAGCCAAAGCGTTGACAATGGTAGCGAGTACATTATATTTGAGTCAGAGCTTATCAAAGCATGTATCCTTGGGGGAGTTGTCGAGGGAGATGGTGGACTATACACGCCATGCTTGGCATGAAGACGAGGAGTCCTATAAGGCTATCCTGCGGGTGTGCAAAGATTATGAGGACAGAAAACTATTTTTCAGCAAAAAGGCAGAAAATAAATGGAAGAAGATGGCCAGAGATCGGAATCTTGATGTCACAGTGGATGGAAACCGGAAGCGGAAGAGGATGGAGAAGACCTGGTGGAGGCCCTTGAACAGCATCTCTACAGAAAACTATGTACGTGTGGTCAAAAAGATGTCTGCAAAGGATGTGGTGAATGGAAAGCGTCCTTCACAGCGATACTATTTCAATGATGTTGCTTCCGCGAACCCCTCCAAAGGTACAGTAGCGTATGCAGTGGACACTGTACAGCAGAAAGATGCGATCAAAAACCAAATTCGGTTTCTTATGGTAGAAGTAGGGGATGAAAATCCATCGTCCATGGATGATTTCTTCTCCATCAACACAAGCAAGTATGGAGATTCGGGAGGGAAGCAGTTCATTTTGATGGGGAGGACATTGGATAATGACACGAAGACCTCGTGGTGTTTTTCTGCAATGGCGACGATTCAAATGCTCAGCAGTTTAGAGAATGTCGTCCCAGCTTTCGTTAGGCAACACTTTGTGGATATCAGAGTGGGTCGCAGAGGTTATGCGGGATATGGTCGAGACATCGAGGATGTATCGAATGCTCGTTGAAATTGGCAAGTTGCAATTTCTGTAGTGCAACACAAAGAGCAGAAAGCCTCATTTCACGTGAGATGTAGGGAAGGGTTCTTTGAAGACGAGTACATTGAACTTGGCAAACCATGTTTATGGATTTTTGATTTTAGACGTGGAGGTTCACAAGGGGAGGACATACCATGGTTGAACGAGGATTATAGCAAGGTTGTGCAGCAACTCAAAAATTGGATGTCTTGCATTTTTCGTTGGAATGCCGTGTTTCTGTTTCCGCCAGGCGTATCCTTTGACGAAGCGATGGAGTCGAGGATGGCGTTGCCAGAGGGCTGCCACGTGCTCCAAGGTTCTTGGATATTTCAAGCAGAAACAGTGCCTTCATACGTGAATGATCTGCGTCATGGAGGGCACCGTGGTGTACAAACGACATCGTGGTGTACAAACGACATCGTGGTGTACAATCCGTTAGTAGCATTGTCATCCTCTTGAATTATCCCGAAGAGAGTGGGTTCACGGAAAACCTTCCTAGCAGTACGGATGACTTACATGTTATATTTCAAGACTCTTGGAGTACATAAGTGATGCCTCGAGCGCAAGCCAAGTTTGAGAGGACACCAGAGGAGTTGAAGAGATTGGTACAAATGTATTTGCCGCGGAATTGGGGGTTGGTAACATTAGGCATCACAATGGCAGTGCCAGAGATTTTAGAGACAGAATATGTGGGCAATGATGTTATCATTATGGAAGGTGTTTCGTTGAAAACGCAATTCGTGTACGACAAATTGCAATCTATGTATGGGGAGAAGTTGGTGATGGTGAACAGTATGAGTATGGCCGCCGAATGCAGACCCTCACAGGGGTTGACTATAGGAGAGAGCTTGCCAGGTCCTGGTGTTTCTGAAATAAGTAGAGGTGTGCCACCTGGTAGAGTTGAAAGACTACCGCAGTCATCCAGAGACTCCTCCGATGAAGAAGAAAGATTTCAAGTGAGAAGACGGGGAGGGCGGAAGGGGAAAGCTAAAGCAGTTGATTCGAGAGCCTCATTGACGAACAAAGATGAGAGTGATGCCGAGCGGACACAGTCTGACAGATTACCAAGTGCTGGCCGAAGTTTAGATTCTCGTGACACTGATGCAATCAATGAAGCCCATGGGGACCAAGCGAACTTGATGGAAGTGGAACAAGACCCAGATTTTGTTGTTGCAGATGCACTTGATGAGGTGGACAACGTTGAACTAGAACAAGTTGAAGGGGACGTGGGAAAAAGTGCAGATACAACAAAACGAACGGAGTCCATGTCAGTGTTTTCAGCATTTAGCCAATTGGATCAAATGAGCTTTGTATCGGATGGTGAA
Source organism: Antitrichia curtipendula (assembly GCA_951230915.1). NCBI lineage: Eukaryota > Viridiplantae > Streptophyta > Bryopsida > Hypnales > Leucodontaceae > Antitrichia > Antitrichia curtipendula. The sequence continues at coordinate 1,627,534 of OX579635.1, read as the reverse complement.
GGATGTTATCGTAATAGGGACTACATGATACCAAACAAAATGATCCATAGGAAGAAATAAAATGTGTTGGACTTGTATTTTTCTTGGAAGAACTAAAATTGCATCCCCATAGAGAGTTTGCATTTGAAGTGACTGTACTGCATGATGAAATTAGAAAATTGATCTCTTGAAAATGTGGAGGGTAATCAAGTTCTTGAGTACACATTTTTTGTGAATAGTTTTGCATATGATCATTGCACTTGGCCAAATGCAAGAATGTCTAATTCAATGTTAGAAGCTGGAATATATTCTCTAAAACCACCCAAAATGTGGCTAATAAATATATGAGCAAGCAATTTTTTGTGGATACTGGCTAAAAAATGGATGATTTTTAACCAGATTTTTGTGTGAATCTTTCTAACTAATGGTGTATCTACCAATAATTGAGTTGAGCTCAAGTCATATCAGTAATTTGTTCATTTTTATGGAATGCAAGAGTTTGTTTCAAAAACAAAAAAAATATATAAGGTAGGAGTCTCATAAACCGACCATCTAAGAGTTGTTTGCCATTTCAGGGAAGCTAAACTGCTTGAAACAATTTTCAGTAAATTTTATTAGGAAGAAAAACAGAATTTGCATCTAACCCAAGTCGTTTTATATTTTTTGGACCTTTATGGAATTAGTTATGAATTTTTGAAGTTGAAATCCAGTGGTCACTAAAAGCAACCACCCCTTGAAATGTACATTGTTGGTACATGGAAGAAAGTAAAATGTACCTTTGGACCATGATCGGTTTTACAGCCCGGTCGGTTTATGAGCCTCCTACCTTACTCATCCATGAGATGCCTTTTGTTGTCCTGAAATCAGTTGTGATTTCCATTTTTTTATGTCAGACAATTTCATTTGCAAGATCTCATGCACAACCTTTTACTGTTTCAGAATTGGCAAGCTGTTGTTATAACATTCTTCAGTTGGGTTTATTGCACCCAAGTGTAAGTTAACCCCTAAAGCCCTAAGGCCTTTTCTCCATCAAAACACACTCAAAACTGCTACTTCTATTGCAAAGAGCAAAAAACTATTAATTTTTTTTTTTTGCATATCTAACCGTAGGATCTTATACTAGACTAGTATGAGAATGTATGCAAAAAATTTCAGAAACTTTGACCAAATAGATTGCAAGATATTTGCATTCAAAGTAAAGAAAACAAGTTTTTTTGCACCTTGGTTGACTAGATTTTGGGGCTTTGAACCTACTTAACTTAAATTTTTTGTATTGCTGATTTTTATTTTCTAAGTTTATATGTGAATACTTCACTTGAAAATCTAGGAAAAAAAATTCAAGAAAAAAACACTAAATTTTCACTCATTAAAAAATTGTTAAATAGAAGTAGGTTCAAGATTGAAGGAATAACTAAATCGTTAATAGCTCTAAGACAAATTGAAATACCATAATCCCAACGGTGAGATTGTTCTAGCAAGCAAATTCAACCTTGTCTAATAAAAAAATTCTGAAAATTGTAAAAATTGCATTAAAAAATGAATCCTAAAAGTTATTTTTTCAAGAAGATGCTTAGATTGTCCAAAAAACTAAGATTGTCCATAACTTTTTCATTATTAGTCCAGATAGAATGAATCAAAGCTTCAAGTGTACACAAAAAGACATAGATTTTGGAAAAAATATTTAAGAAATTTATTTTGGCTTTTTGTGATTTTTTTGTGTTGCCCACCGAACTCTATTTTTGGCATAACTTTTTCTCCCGGGCACCATTTGAAATAAAAATTATATATCCACAAAGCTCTCGCAGAACCGCACAACCTCAAAAAATCCCAAAAGAATTCTCTACAAATTGAGGTCACAAGAACCTACCCGGACCCAAATTGTCCCCCAAGGGGACAAACGGGCCTTTAGGGGTTAATAAGAAAGAGTCAAAATATTCTCAACATTGGTATTGCCAATTTAATTTAGTTGTGTTTTTCTTTGTCATGCCTGAACAATCTTCCTGTAACTTAATTGTTTAGCCAAACCAAGATCGTGCGGCAATATACAATTAGTATGCAGCTTAATAGGAATAAAATTATGCCCAAACATCCCTGAAACTTGTCTGCGCACAAATCCACAACTTCAGTAGACTTGAAAAGGTATTAGAGAAAAGTTTGTTAACTTGCATGTACTGTATGGTGTGGATGCATGAGGAAGATCAATTGCAAGTTACAGATCATTGACAGCAAAAGAGTTCACGTGACTTTTTCTATTATATTGAACAAGTGGAAATATAGCTCGTACTTAACCCCTAAAGGTTTTTGACTATGTTTTCACACAAAACGCTCCCAAACTGCCATTTCTAGTACAAGTACCAAATTTTGGAAAAAAAAATATTTTTGGACACATGTAACCGTAGGATCATCTAGTAAACTAGTTTGAGAAGATGTGGAAAAAATTTCAGAAATTTCCACCGTGTAGATTGCAAGATATTAGCATTTGAAGTGACAAAAACCCTTTTTTTGTCCCTGCGAAAAAACGGGCAGCTGCACTTCACAGGGTCACATTTGTATGAAAAAATGTCCAAAATGGTGGTAACTCTTTGGATTCATTCTTCAAAGCAAGTTAGCTACATGCTTGAAAATTTTCAAATCATTTGGAATTGTACAACATATAGGAAAAAAATAGTAAGTAGAAAGAAGTAGAAAATGATTCAAAACACTAAATTGTTAAGGATTTAATTATGGAACTGAGAAATGCCAATCCAAACGATTGTAGTGTTTTAATAAACAATCTACACCTTGTGTTTATATTTTTTTCCAAAAATATTGAAAATTGAGTTAAATAAAGGACTTCAAAGTTTATTTTAGAGTAGAGATTCCATAACTACCCGCAAACTACCCACAACTAAAATTCCTCATAACTTTCATCTCATAAATCAAAGTGGAATGATTTAAAGCTTTCCTTGTGCACATAAATCTAAAGAACCAATTTCAAATTTTTATTTCTCTAGAAAATGATTTTTAAAGAATTTTTTTTTGCTGCCTAGGCTGCCCGCCGAACAATGAAAACTACATATCATACCATAACTTTTTAACCATGTGGTCAAAAGTTATGAAAATTGTTGGGCCCTAAAGCTACTCCTCGGGCACATCTTGTATGAAAATTTCAAAGAAAAAAAAGAAAAATTCCATTCGTGGTGAGCTGCCCCAAAACGCTATGTTGTCAAAAAACGGTGTTTGGTCCTTTAGGGGTTAAGCACCATCGACACCAACAAAAGAATAAAATGAGTTTCCAAAATTCATGTACAAACAAACAATTCATTCTTAACCCTCATTTGAAGGACACTCACTTATGACCAAGGTAGTCATCAAAATTCTCCAATTATTGAACCAACACATGCATTTTTAAATTATTAATCCATTAGACCACTCTAGTCCGTTGTGTCTTTACGAGGTTAATCCTTAAAGACGTTACCCCCATGACCAAAGTAATCACCACAATACTCTGACCACAATACTCTGATTATCGAACTAATAGGTACATTCTTTATTTTTACAATGAATAATGAAGTCATCCATTGGTTACTTTGATCCTAAGTATCCTTCCAGGGTTAAAGCTAGACTTCGCATATTTTGTGTTCTATTTGTGTAACTGATCAATGAGAACTCCGTTTTGTACAATTATGATTCTCTAAAGAAACTTGATGGGTCTACCTTTGCTGTTGCGTGTGTCAAGAGGATGCACCATTTTCAATGCCAGTTGCCCTCTCAGAAGGTTTCAAAAGGGGACGAGTCATCATGCCTGTGTGTCCAAATTCAACCTTTGTTGGGGAGCTTCACATTTGGCCCAAACCCGAGAAGCATTCATGTCGGAGCACGAGTATATGATATTGGTACTTGAAATCAATCATCCAGCCATTTCATCTGAGCCAGAGATTTGGGGGTATGGGGATGCGGAATGAAAAGGACGAGACCTCTCGAGGTAGTTAAGTCAAAAATGATCCAATTTTTTTGAACCGATGGTTGCATTCTTCATTTTTGTAGCAACTTTGAAAGTCATCCATCTACTACTTTTTGACTTTAGTTTCGTTATTGGGTTCAGTTAGGAGGTGCTCAATGGTGGAAACTTGGGCCGCGTGTGTAGACGAAGAAAATGACAACAAAAAAGACCCATTAAATAGTCACATTCATCATGTACTAGGTCTTCTTGTGAATCATTTTCCTAGTGTAGGTCAGTCCAAATTTGTACTGGTAGTTTAGATGATTTAGAATTGAAAAGCATTCTCTAACTTTAACCCCTTTGTGTTAGAGGGGATGTTTTTTGGATGCTGAGAAACTAGGATTTGTGAAATACCATGTTCATCAAATGTCAAATGTTATCATCTTAAAATCCACATGGTGGATTCTCTTATGAATTGCAGATTTGCACTCTTTACTAAATTAGCTTCAAATCTGAACCGTGAAAACTTCAACAACTAAGAGCATCCCCACCGCAGACTCCTCAAACAGGGTCGCCAAGGGATTTTGGTGAGTGGATTTGAAGAGTGGGGCTTTACCACTCTTCCTCTGCCCCACAGCTGACGCGTCATACAGGGGCGCCAAATTTGTAATGAGTGCCAGATATATAATGCAAAAGATTTTAATGGTTTTAAAATTAAACTCAAAAAACTTTTCATTAGTTCATTGAGATCTAGATCACATAGTTTCAGAGGCATTTCCAACTTAGTTTGTATTTTTGAACTAATAGAGATGCTCACTATATACACATAGGGTGGTAGGAGGTAGAACAAACAATGTGAAATAAGTAAATTAGATGTAGTAGGAGCTCCACCACTCATAGTTTTTTCAAAAATAGGAATTGTGTTAAAAGTAAGATTTCAGACCTCATTTAGGCATAGTATATTAACTTTTCCCAATAAACTTTGAACTAATAAAAGTCGGAGAATCAAGTTAAATTTCATTTGCAAAAATTCATTTGAGATTTTGAGTCTCCAATCAAAAGTTATGGACAAATTTCAGAGTGGGGTTGGAACGGGGAGAGAATGTTTGAAAATGTCAAAAAAAATTCCGTTCCAACCCCACTCTGAAATTTGTCTATAACTTTTGATTGGAGACTCAAAATCTCAAATGAATTTTTGCAAATGAAATTTAACTTGATTCTCCAATTTTTCTTAGTTCAAAGTTTTTTGGAAAAAATTATTCTAATATGCCTATATGAGGTCTAAATTCCTTCTTTTAACACAATTCATAATTTTGAAAAAACTATGAGTGAAACTCCTACTACATCTAATTTACATATCACATTGTTTGTTCTACCTCCTACCACCCCATGTGTATATAGTGAGCTACTCATCTCACTAGGAACTTAGTAAAAGTTGAATATACTTGCATTCCTTTCATAGACACAAGTAAAGGGATCTTTCTTGTAGTCAAAAGTATTTTTTTCTTTTGTTTTTCGTAAAAATGAAAGGAATTTCATGACAATTGAACTCTTTTAATTACATTTGAGTGCCAGCTGGAGGTGTCATTACCTCAAAGTCAGGGTAAAAAGTGAAGTCAAACCCCATAGTGAGGCGCGCCAGGGCTTCCGCATTTGCCCTTCCCCTCTTGAAAACTTGAAGTGGCTGGGTATTTCTGGCGAGTTTGCGTGCCTGCGGTGGGGGAAAATACCCGGTCTAATGCGCCAGTTCACCGGGTCAGCTTCACTTGGCGCTCTGCGGAGGCGATGCTCTAAGGTAAACCAACCCAATGACCCATAGTGGACATCTTATGACCCTATGATGGTTTTTCAGACCACAATGAATATCTAACCTGACACCTATAGAGTGATTAGTGACCTCATTAGGAACACCCAATCTTTCAGTGTAAATCATTGTAGGAAGTGATTTTTCATGGCATTCCACATTAGAAATTATTGTGACCATTTTAGGTGATTAAGATGAGCATATTGGATACACTTTTTGTTGGTTCTGGGGCAGCATGTGGACCGTGTTGGAAAGATCACTTCAAAAATACATAACTGATTTCTACTTTGTCTGAAAAATAAAATTTCAATTGCTCTCACTATTTCTCACATTTATCTTTGAGTCAGGAAAAATTTGAAAATTTTCAGCAATGGCATGAGGGCAGACTCAAAATTCTGACCACAATGGGCTGGTTTACTTTAAGTACTTTTCAAATTATTCCGGATTTTCTATATCTAGCAAAAAAAAAACCCTCCTCACTTATGCTATTCTCCCTGTGACGCAAGGGTTAATGTATATGTATCATTTTCCAATGGATCAACAAACAATGAATATGTCAAGTAGAGATTCTTTTTGAACTGTGTGTGATTCCAACTTCAAAATTCATTTGAAGTGATTCAAAGAAGTATCAGTGGAAAATTTTATAAGCCCATTTGCCTGGTACAATGGAATAGTGCACTATGATTGTAATTTTAGCTACATATTCAGCCAATCCCCTAATTATTTATTTCAAATGTCCATACTTAATTTTTGACTGGAAGTTCTGTAAATTTGGCAAGGTAACTCTCCCTTGCACTTCCATAACATTCAAGAGCTGTGAGAGCAGCTGCCTTCCCTCTGACGGAATGATGTGGAATATTCCACACCCAACATTAGCGAATAAGCCACGCGTCAATAATGTCAGACTTCTGCTCAGTGCCAAGGTCATGACTGCACAATCAGGTTACTGGGAAATTGAACACCCCCAATTCAGGCAATACAGAAAAAAAATAGCTTTAAACCAATCAATTCATTGTGGTCAGTAATTTCACTATTTGAATTCCGTCACATTGTTTTGTAAGCCATTTATGCTCTGTGATTAGGAATTAAAAGACAATTATTTATGTACATATGGGGTGGTAGGAGGTAGAACAACCCATGTGGGATATGTAATTTAGAGTTTGTAATTTCTCAACCGCTCATATTTAAGTCTAAAGTAGGAATTGTGTTAAAACTATAATTTTAGACCTCATTTAGGCATAGTAAAATAACTTTTTCCAAAATACTTTGAACTAAAATAAGTTGGAGAATCAAATTAAATTTCATCTCCAAAAATCCGTTTGAGATTTTAATCTTCCACTAAAAAGTTATAGACAAATTTCATAGAGGGATTTGAAAGGATTTTTTTGGGACATTTTCATACATCCTCTCTGAAATTTGTCTATAACTTTTGATTGAAAGATCTAAATTTAAAAAGGATTTTTGGAGATGAAACTTAGCTTGATTCCCCACCTTTTTTTAGTTCAAATTTAAAAAAAAAGGTATTCCACTATGCCTAAATGAGGTCTGAAATTATAATTTTAACACAATTTCTACTTTAGACTTAATTATGAGCGGTTGAGAAATTACAAACTCTAAATTACATATCCCACATGGGTTGTTCTATCTCCTACCACCCCAAGTTTACATAAAGAGCTTCTCTTTTCTACAAAAACAATCAAAATAAATTATTGATGACAAATGGTTAGATTTCTTTGGTAGAATACTCAATGAATTCTTTGGATTTTGACAGACCATCTATTTTATAATTATTTGTTTGTATATTTTGTCCTAGAATTAGCCAAAAAAAAAGATCGCACCATAAATGTACTGCCATTGTCTCGGTCCTGAAGCTTACATTAATAATATGTGGATGCATTTCGTGGATGAAGACTTCAGAGAGGCAAAGGCAGCCTCTCTGAAGGCTCTTGAATGTTATGTCTTTGTCTTTATGGTGCAACCACAGATCCAAGCAAGACCAACAAGTTTTTCCAAGTCATCCAGAATTGAAATTCAAATCAAGCTCACATGTACACAAATATTCTACATGAATTTCATACACTTTATACATGCATTATGGTAGAACCACCCATTGTCGACCACTTCAGCAATCTGTGCATGTTTTGGAGCAGTACAAGGCATGTAAATTTTCTGCCTTGTAGGAAGATAGAAATCAAGGGGATTGCAATTTTTTCTGTAATTTTATGCCTTGAATTGAAATTACTCTGAATTTTGGAAGCCATTAGTTGGTCCAAACTTATAGCTGACATGTAGAGTCTTCCAATGCTGATCATTCAAGAAGTATTTTCTACTCATTGCTTTGGAACATGTGTCATGACTCGATTAGTCTTAACTTTGAAAACTAAGGAGAAAAAACACATTCAAAGCTTTGGTTGAAAATTTATTGCAACCTTGGTTGGAAATAGTACACCCTACAGGTTGGAGATAGGTCCCTAGTCAACAATGGATGGTTCTACCATAAAGCTATTTAGATTTAGGGGGGGGTCAAACTTGTTGGTCCATTCTACAGCCATGCTATATATGTGTTGATTTGTGATGCTACCATCACAAATCTAGGTTTTGTTTAATTATTAATGTGATTGATATGGTTGATGGGTCAGGGGAATTCTAATTATGTACTCAGGGCATAACAGGTTTTAGGATGAAGTGAACTTTATGCTCGGGGGGGCACCATTGGGTTTTTAGAAAACTACGTGAGATAAAAAAAATAGGATCACTTTTATTCATTGGAGATAAATTTTATATATTTTTTAGATTTACCATAGCACAAAAAATGTGTGTATTGCTACATTATATGTAAAATAGGATAGGGAATAATACCTCTACTTTACTATATGGTAGAAAAAAATTAGGATAGTAAAAATAGGATCCCCTTGAAAGTGTTTAGTAGGGTAAGTTTAAATAAGAGGATGTGACTACTTTGGATGAAAAGGGGCGCTTTTTGTCCATACTTTGAAATCAATGGAATGGAGGGAACAAAATTGGTACTATACACATGGCTGTTAGAGTTTACTGGTTTTAGGGTTAGGGTGTCAGAGAACATATCGTTGCTTAATCATTCTGCTTTAGATTCCAGCTTCCATGTTGTTCATGCTATTATTATTCTTCAAATTTTCGCGCTTCTGGAAGTTAGAACTTGAATGTTTTGGCATGGTGTATACTTAGGGTTTAGCCATTCGTTTTTCTTGTCATCCTAGATTAGACTCATCACCCTTCTGAACTCATCAAACTTTGATTGGCTATTTGCTGAAGCTTGAATGTGCTATGGAACTTTGAGAGGTTGTTTGATTAACCCTTAAATGATCGAAAAGGCCCTTTGTGACCAGTACAATATGGGATATTTTAACTATATTTGGAATGGATCTACACTTCTATTACATGTGAGATCAACAAAGAAGTTGGAGAATAGATCAATGTCAATGTGTGGTGTGAGAATGTGGTTGTTTGTTTGCTTTAGCTTCATGTTCTTTGTTGCTTTTTTTTCTTTCAGAGGTGATTTTCTATAATTCAAATGCTTTTAAGGGTCAAAGTCTTCTACAAATCCATTGTATACACATAATTTTACTTTATGATATTTTTGTATTTCTAAAAAAAATAGGGTCTAAAAAATTATGTCATATAATCATTTAGAAATAAGAATACGGTACCCTAAAATATCCTAAAGGAGCTTTTTATCTAAAGAAAGGGAGGAAAAAATTACCTTAAAAAATCTAAATACCCCTCATTTAATTACCCCATTATTGCACATGGTATCCAATTTTAAAGGGAGGTGACCCCCCAAGACTTTATGATTACCTTTCCTTTAGATGTTTTTGAACTGCAAGTGATGCAACCCTTCTTTTTGGGGGCACCATGGGGCCAGATTGCACCATTTCAAAATAAATGTCTATTTTTTGCTAAATAAAAGTAATATTTTTTTGCCAATTTTTTTCCAATTCTATTAAAAATACAAATGAAATTGCCAAATTTGGATGACAAAATGTACAAATGTAATCAAAAAGTGTTTTTTGGTCCAAAAGATGGATGAATGTAGAAATACAACTCTTCACTAAATTTTAAGTGATTGCCATCTTGGCACTTTGTCAAAAAGTAAAACAAAAGAGCTAAAGTGATGTTTTGGGCAATTTCCTACCTTTGCTCTCATTTTTGAATCCAGTGAAACTTTTGTAGTGATTCTCAATTATAGCCGGGGTGCCTTAGATGTTGTATCATGTTTGTCCAATTGTGGCCCTTGAAGGCCGTATGTTTAATAAATTAAACAAAAAAAACAATTGTAGCTTCTAAGCAAGTTGAATTTTTTTTTGCCAAATAATTAATTAAATTCCAAAAATAACTAGGCAATCCAAAAAATAATACTTTAAATCAAGAAATTTTAAAATATAACTAAAATAATTGAGGCATTCATCCAAGTTGTTGCTATTTTCGTCTAAAGAGTGGCCGCATTTGCCCAAATCCTTGTCTTGACCTCAAACCCCTAAACTCTCTACCTTGTGTGTTAGGATTTTGTTAAGTGTTAAGGTTTTGTTGCATGTGAAAGAAATGTTTTATTTGTGAGAGATTGTGCTTCAAAATGGTCAAAATGGTGAGGCAAAAAACTTTGCAATGTATTTTTACAATTATTAAGGGAAAAAAAATATAAGATTGTTTAGAATGAGTCATTAGATGTTTTTAGCTACATTGGAGGGCCGTTTGAAGGCCTGTTCCATATGCTAGGAAACATCCACTATTTTCAAAAAAAAATTTAATTTAATTTTTTTTTAAAACATTGTTATTATTATCTAACATGGCAATTGCTCTCCCACATTGGCTTGCTATTGTGGTTGAGTTTCCACAGTCCAGGAACTCATGAGAACTTGTGGCCCTACATATCACTTGAATCTCATCTAATGTGAAATTTCTATAAACTAAATGATATATAATTTTCCAAAACTTTAGGCACTCTTTTAATTATTTATTTTTTAACCTAGTAGCTAGAAAGCTATAGTATTGCCATCAAGTTTATTGTTTTCCTTTTGCGTAGAAACAACCTGATCTATTGAATATGAAATTTGTGTTTGTTTAAAAACAAACAAACAAATAGAGTAATTTGTGTCCATTTTGTGTCTAAGAGCTATTCAACTAGGAGAGGTTTACGGGTCTAGAATTAGGGCTGCTTCACACTATGGCCGACCAAGTCGAGAGGCCGTGGGATTGAGTGGCCAAATTTTGTTGAGAGTCCAAAGAAATGAGCAATAAATAGGTAATAAAATATAGGAATTGGAGCCTTCGGCCGGCCATAGTGTGAAGCATCCAAAGGCCAAGCCCAAAGTCCAAACTCTTAGCAATGAACTCCCACCTACCAATCTAATGGTTGAAATCTTGTCATAAGTTGACAGACTCTTGACCATAGTTTGACCATAGTTTGGGGCTCCATTTTTACTCAACCCAAAACTTCCTTTGAAAGTCCGTTGCCATGCATGCAATTGATTGCCACGTAGGTAGTTGGAGGGTGATGGTTTTTGGACTTATGCCTTCTAGTGTGAAGGGTCAAGAGGCCGAACTTTTAGTTTCTTGAAATTTAATTGATGGAAACCCACGGCCTCTTGACCTTTGGCCATTGTGTGAAGTGGCCCTTGGTTCAATTGAAAGTCTAGTTTTGAGCATTGAAAGACATGGTGAATTCTAGGGTTAACGTGCTTTGTCATTTGGTTCCTCATAATGTTATATCTTTGTCTGTTGGATTGAATGCTTGGTCTTTGAGAACTTGACTTTCTGTTCGACAGGTTGGTATCAAACGAGTTTCTGTGTTGGAAATTCCCCTTTTAGGGCTTCCTTTTTGAGTTCTTGATCTGTACAACTAGTAGCTTGATTGGATCTTTTACTTTCCACATAAATTAAAAATTGAGTATTAAACCCCTAAAGTCTGAAGGCCTCTTTTCCATCAAAAACCACTCAATAATTGCCATTTTCTATAGCAAAGAGTAAAAAGAAATTGAAGGGTTTTTTTTTGCATATCTAACTATAGTATCTAGTACTTGAGTAGTATAAAAACGTGTGGAAAACTTTCACAAACTTTGACTGTGTAGATTGCAAGATATTTGCATTTAAAGTGAAGGAAACTTGACAAGTTTTCTTGCACCTAGCTCAACTACATTTTTTGGCTTTGAACCTTTGTAAATTATCATTTTTGCTCTATTGATTTTGAATTTCTAATTCTATATTGTAAAGAATTGAGTTGAGAGTCTAGGAGAAAAATTCAAGAAAAACACACTTAGTTTTCACTCATTAGAAAATTGTTAAATAGAAATAGGTTCAAGATCGAAGGGAAATCTGAATTGTTAATAGCTCTAAGATGGAATTGATATACACTAATCTCAACAGTGAGATTGTTCTAGCGAGAGATCTTAACCTCGTGAAACTTTTATTTTTGAACAATTGTGAAAATTGAGGTTTGAAATGAATCCTACAAGTTATTTTTTCAAGAAGATGCTATGGTTGCCCCCCAAACAAGATTGTTCATAACTTTCACATAACAAACCCAAATGGAATGAATCAAAGCTTTCCATGTACATAAAAATATAATCTGTACACAAAGAAGAAGAAAAAAAATTACTTTAGTTTTTTTGAAGTTTATTTTTTGCCCGCCAAACTAAAAAAAGGGCCTTTTGTGCCATAACTTTTGCTCCCAGGCTCCAATTGAAATAAAAATTACATTTTTGGAAAGCTTATGTGTTTCTCTATCTTCACCCCCAAAAAAGTTCAAAAATTACAAGAAATATTGAGACCATAAGAACCTGTCCATAATCCATTTTTTTCCTTCGAGGGGACATTGGGATTTCAGGGGTTAAGAAGCTACCTTCAGTTGCTGCAGTAATTATCATACATATAATGTTTTTCCTTATCTTTGTAAGATGGCAATTTTTGCCCATTACAAGTGCCCTATTCAACACTAAACTGGTGAATCAATGTTTTGGGAAGTGCTCAGTTTTACCTGTATGGGTCCTTCTCAAGGGCGAGGACAGTGAGCCCATCTCAGAATGTGGATGCAACTTGCATCGCCAGCTTTTGATGGACAATACCAGGACTAGAGCAAGAAACACCTGGACCGTGGTCGTGAAGGTCCGCATCCCTGTAAGGGTGAATCTCCAACTAAGAAACCAGCAATGGAGGAACCTTCAAACTGTTTAGAACACACTTCCTTGATAACAACCTCCATTTTTCAAATAGACTCTTCCTAGACAAGTATGGAGTATAATTTGCTCACCAGCATTTCAGGTGTGGAAACGCAGGACTTTCAGTAGTTCAATTTATGAGAATTTTGGGTGTAGCGCTTACAATCACTGACCTATGCTTTTGTGACCCAGACTACAAGTTAGCCCATATGCATGTTCATTTTGTATAGTGGGAGGCCTTGTCCCCTCCCAAAGGCCTTCTAAGCTATGAAGGCCTTGCCGCAAAGGCAAGGGTAAGAGACCGAGTGTGAGGGGTGGGGCCCTCACATCCCGGGACGCATGAGGGAAGGGCCTTCCCACTTCCCTAATCTCTAAAAGTTTTTGACTATGTTTTCACTAACAACGTTTCAAAATTTTCATTTTAGTACAAGTATCAAATTTTAACAATTTTTTTTTTTTTTTTTTGTACAAGTAAAATAGTAGGATCTTGTTTGAGAAGATGTGGAAAAATTTCAAAAATTTTCACCGCATAGATTGCAAGATGTTAATGTTTGAAGTGACAAAAGTCCTTTTGGGTGGACTTGCAAAATCCCAAGCAAGATGCACTTCACAAAGCCACATTTATATTAAAAAAATGTTCAAAATGATGGTGATTCTTTGGATTCATTCTTGAGGGCAAGTTGGCTACATGCTTGAAGATTTTCAGATCATTTGGAATTGTACTACATATAAGAAAATAATAGAGAATAGAAAGAAATAGAGAATGATTGAAAATACTAAATTATTAATGATTTATTTATGGAACTGAAAAATACCAATCTCAATGGTTGTAAAGTTGTAATGAACAATCTATACCTAATATTTTTATTTTTTCCACAAATATTGAAAATAGAGTTAAATAAAGGACTTCAAAATTTATCCTAGAGTAGAGATTCCATAACTACCTACAAACTACTCACAAACTAAAACTCTTTGTAACTTTCATTTGAATAATCAAATTGGAATGATACAGAGCTTTCTACAAATATATAAATCTAGAAAAACAAATTTATATTTTAATTATTTATTTAAGTGATAATTCAAAAAGTTTCTTTAGCTGCTTGAGCTGCCTACCCAAACTGCCCGCTTTTACAATAAAACTACATATCATACAATAACTTTTTAACTATATAGTCAAAAGTTATGAAATTTTTTAGGCCTTAAAGCTACTCCTTGGGTACATGTTGTGTGAAAATTTCAAAAAAAAGAATAAAAATTCCATTTGTAATGAGCTATCTAAAACGCTATGCTGCCAAAAATGCAGTTTGGAGCTTTAGGGGTTAAGCGGGGTGGGGAGTCTTGTAGGATATTGTGCCAAGGCACAATGTTTTTCCAAACCCCCAATATTAGGTATAATTGCTACAATTTTTTTAAAGGTGAAGCCCACCCAATGCTTCACCTCTAAATGCCTAAGCCTTTTGAAGTGTATTTCTCCTATGAAAAATGAACATGAACTTATAGTTATCCCCAATGAAGTAAATTTTTTTTTTTTCCAAAATCTAACCGTATAGATGTTTAAAGAGCTTGCTTATTAGTAAGCATACCAATTCTGAGTGCAAAATTGCATAGGAGTTGTTAGATTAGAACAAGAGAATTGTATGTTTTTTTTATTTTTAGTATGTTGTCCCTCCCCACAATGTTTCAGAAATTTGCACTTAAGAGTTTTTTGGGATTCGAGGTGACACGAACAAATACAAATACTGCTAGCATACTAAAAAGCACTTTCAAAAAACTTACTTCACATGAAAAGCTATCAAATTCATTACACAATCCACCTTGCAATTGTTGTAATGCAATTTTTTGATATATATAAGATCGCAAATAACTCCAAATTAACATTTGCATGTCTACATTTTTAACGGTGAAAATCATGAAAACACTTACTCTTTCCGTTGGGATCATTTTCAAAGCAAATGGATATGTACAATTTTGTAGATTTCAAATCAAGTGAAATTGACAAACTTTACTCAATGCCCATAAATTGAGTAAAATTTGCAAACTTTATTCTTCACTGATGGTACACATATGCCTTTGAGGACCTCTCAATAATCAAATATTTAACTTTTTCAAAGAAAATGAAAGATTCCAATAGTTAACCTTAAAAACTGCCCGTTCAAAACTTTTAAACAGCCAAAGAAATTTAACTGCCCACACCAAAATAAGTCTGAAATTTCAGATCAAATGTATGTGGTCGCTTGGGCAGTAAAGGTGGAAGCTTGCCGCTTAAGGTGGAGGCACCTTAAAGCATCCCTGCACCCAATACCGTCAGTATCCATAAATGGAAGTCATTTCAGAAGTTGCATGTACGTAAGCTTAACAGCACTTATGATTATTGACTAACACCATTAAGTCATGTAAGCATGACTCACATCTGCGTTTTAGAATGACACCCCTCTAAAGATACTGACGGCATTGGGTGCAAGGACGCTTTAAGGTGCCTCCACCTTATGCTTCCATTGTTCTACTCTCATCTTTGCTGCATATAAAAGGAGGCAATTGTAAATTGTTGTCTTGTAATGGATGTTAGTAGCCAACTTTGCCACAATTTCTCAGTAAGCAATACGTAGAGAAGAAATTTGTGGGCAGAGTCAAGATTGCAAGACTGAAGGTAGGGCACTCGAGGAAGGCATAAGGTAGACAAGCCTATTACCACCCTGATTTGTGATCTGACTATGTTGGAGTCAACTTCAATGGGGGCACCTATTTTTCAAAGGTGTATGCATGTTTCACGAATCAAACCCAAGTGGAATTATAATTTTCTGATGAAAATTGAAATTTCTATGAATTTTTGAAGTTGACTGCCCTGAAATTACAAATCCGCCCATGGATTAATTTATAAAAGTCAGATCAACAACCCATTACCGCCATAGATTGTATCTATGAGTACTTGGATATCCACCAATCAATGGTAGACACGTTATCCAAGCTGAATTAATGAGCTGATTTTGCCAGAAAAATAGATGGACTTAGATGAGTTTCAGGGTGGTAATGGGGCCAAAAGTCAGATGTCGGAAATAGGAAGCTGACGGGAATAGGCTGGTTTACCTTATTTGTAGGTACATGCATGAATCCCAACTTAGCAAAGCCAAAAATATGGAAAAAGTCGAGAAGCTCTTGAAGGATATCTTGAATATTTATCATGGGAGCTCATGATATCAGACTCTAATTTACGTTTATAGGATTGATAAATTTTTCCAATTGCTGTGACAGAATGAATTTGAACAGAACTGTGATTATTTCATCTTGACAAATTGTGGTATATAAGGTAGGATGCTCTAAAAGCGCCCGGCCTTTAGAAATCGACCCTATAAATAGGATAGAAACAAACATGGCAGGGTTCTAAAATGGCTCTGTGATAGACATTGAATGGGCTGTGCATAGTGTGGGGACGCATTCAAGTGTTTGGGGTAATGCATTAGGCTTCTAATATGGATTGGTTTCACACGTGCTGCAGTCCATTTTCAAGATTGGTGGCAAATGTACAGTCAGTCATTAAAAATTATAGTTGGCCAACTAAGTCGTCTTTTAAAAAGAAAGCAAGAAGTACAAAATCCAATTAACACAATCATGGGTCATACTTAAAATAATGAAGGTCACATTAAGGACCATGCACCAATAAATGCTAAATAACAAAGTGATCTATTAAAAAGACATCAGTAGCACACATTCAGTTCATAGAATCAGAGAGCCATAGCATTCAGGAGTTATTGTGATCAATTGTATAGACCTTTAAAAAGCTGAAGTATTCAATACCTTCAACTGTCAACATTGCTTCCAAAATAACTTGAACAGAGCTAAACTAGCTACCAATGACAAGAAGAGCAAAGGAAACCACAATGCTCACAATTCCTCACTTGTAAGCTTGCTATGTATCACTACAAGAAAACGGGTATTTTATGACTGCAAAAATATGACTGCAAAATATGACTGTCAATCATTTTTGGGCCTTCCACTACAAAAAAACAGCGAAAAATGTGACTGCGTAAATGACTGCAAAACAGTCGCAGTGCAGTCGCAAAACGAAAGAATGACTCCGTGGCCCTGCAGTCATTTCGGACAAGTCATTTACAAGAATGACTGTAGGGATATTATCACCTAACGAAGAGGGAATGGATGAGACTTTGGATGAGAAGAGGCTCCATTGAGTGAAATAAAGAAAGACAGCCTAAGGAAAGATGGTTTTCAACTACCATGTGGAAAGGAAGGGCTTTTGTGGACTAGGTGGACAAGGATTTCACCCCTTATAAATCTGATGTGGACAAGGAAAGCGCAGTCACAGTGAAGTCATTCTGGAGTTGCGTCCAATCTTTCTAAAATCTAGGATTATTTTCTACAATCTAGGATTACATTTCAAAATCTAGGATTACATTTTTGAAATCTAGGATAATTTTCTGAAATCTACAATTATTTTCTGAAATCTATGATTATATTTTGAAATCTAGGAAATTCGAATATTATTTTTTGAAATCTTGGATTATTTCCTAAAATCTAAAAAATTTGAAGAATATTTTCAAATTGTGGTGAAATGTGCAAAATAAGTGTAATGAAAATTGTGCAATGACTAGTTATTCTATATTTGCATATATGAATACATTCAAAATTCCATAGCAATATACCATACACAATATACAAATACACAATGCACCATATACAATGCACAATACACCATATACAAATACATAATATAGAATACACTTAATTTTGCATATGTGTCAAATGGCTTCTCAAGCCATTTAGTGTGTGAATATGAAGAGTTCAAATGACAAGCATTTTATACAAGTGGGTAGTAGGAGACAAGACAAACCATGTGGGATTTGTAAAATGTTAATGTCATAGTAGTATAGTGACGCGGAAGTCAATACATAGTCACCTTAGAGTAAATTGCAGTCACAATATATGACAATAGTTTACTCACTTTCGACTATAGCCTCTACAATGGAATTGATTTAGTTTGAATTGGAAGTTTAACTTCTAAAAATAGTCTCAATTTTTGAAGTAGAAAACAAAGAATGAGAGAATGAAAAACATGGAATGAGAGAATGGAGGGGGGGGGCAGTCATGTACTAGTCATTGTGTAGTTACGTGACAGACTTGTTGCAGTCATGTCACCTGCAATTGCAACCTCAACGTCTTGTCCCTGTATTGGGTAATCAGAGGGCCATGTTCACTTATTTTCATTCACGCTCTATAGAATTGCCACAAGTTCTGGCCTCAACAAATTTAAACATTTCCTTATACCTTGTACTTTAATGCAAACCCTAAACCTAACAGCAAGCCGGTGTGGAAGCGCCTTAAACACTAATGACGATATCCGTAGCATGGTTTCCTCAAAATGATTCCGTACAGCATGTGTCCAAGTCACGGCAGCCCAACGGAATGAACGCAATTATTTCATTCTCCAACTAGTTTTTGAATTTCTAAAACATGTGCAATAAGGCTTGTACACCTTGCTCTCCTAAAATTAATTCATTTAAGGTACCCTAGCACTACATCTTAGCTGGCTTGCATTCATTCAGAAATTCCTAAATCCCAATATTCTAAAAGATGCCCCTATTGCATGCCTCTTTGTATTTTGTTAGAAAACCCACTGCAATCATACTGCAATCATACTATAGTGACATACCTGAAACTGTCTTCACCCTATCTTTCCTGTACCACGAGGACCCATCTTTTTCTTTATCCATTAGTAAAAAAAACCGCCGACTAAGTGATTCCTCCTAGCGCTGCAGTCATTTTGTAGTCACTTTGCAGTGACTTTGAAGTCACCTACAGTTGCAAAAATTGAAACTACACGACTCAGCCGTGACTTTGCCTCCTGCAGTCGCGTTCCAATTCGCCACATCACTGCATCGTCGCCCCTGTGAACGGAATGCTGTAGATGAAGACTTCAGCACGTTCACTGTTCATCCGGCAGTCACAGTCACGACTGCAGAATGACTCCAGCGCTCTAGATCTCAGCCCGCTGGTGCAATTAGAGAGGTCAAGTGGTGTTCTAGTTGCAAAATCAGCGTAGTCACGTTTTGCAGTCACATTTATGGTTGTTTCTTGTAGTGTTCTACTTCACAAGTATACACTATATGACCATTAGGAACACCAAAGTACTTCATAGGGAACGTAGGGAACATGTTTGGAGAACGCTAAGTCATATTGTCAGTCATATTTCCAAGGTAGTGTCATTTTTTTTTTTTGGGCAACCCAAGAAAAATATAGGCAATTCCAAAAAAATTGGACAAGCCATTGTTTAAGATTTTGAAATCCTACTCACCTATTTTTTAAGATTTTAAAACCTAGTCACCACTTTTTTAGGATTTTGAAACCCTAGCCACCACTTTTGTAGGGTTTTGAAACCCTAGTCGCCACTTCTTTGGGCCCTTCTTCTTTGCCTTTTATTGTCTCTTAGTTCATACTTGTTATTGCTTCTTATTTTTTGCTTCTTAGTTGTTGTCTTTTGTTGCATCTTAATTCTTCTTTCTTGTTGCTTTTTAGTTCTAATCATGTTTCTTGTTTCTTGTTGTTGCATCTAAACTCTTTCTTTCTCTAACATTTTGACTCTTTTTTCTTCTTAGTTTTTGTTTTTTGTTTCTTCTTGTTGCTTTTTAATTCTTGCTTCTTATTTATTTTTGTTGCATCTTAACTCTTGTTTCTTGTTGTTTCTTTTTGTGTCTTAGTTGTTGCTTCTTGTTTCTTGTTGTGTCCTAGTTGTTGCTTCTTATTTCTTATTATGTCTTAATTGTTGTTTCTTGTTTCTTGTTACATTTTAACTCTTGCTTGTTGTTATCTTTTAGTACTTCTCTATTTTTCTTCTTGTTTTTTCCATCACCATTCTTATTTTTCCTACCCTTAACTTGAGCTACATATTTTTTGTTGTTGTAAGCCTTTGAAGGTTGAGCTTTGTTGTTCATTCACTAAAAATTAACCTCCCATTTCTTTAATTGTTTATGCAGGCACCAAAAGTTGAAACAAAGTCATTGGAGGCTACTTGCAACCCAATAGAGCCATCTTCACATTATTGTAAGAAATATAGGCCTTATTGGATTTTGTGGAATGATTCATTGTGGTATATATGTTTTGTATTGGTGACTAATAAATGTCAATAAAGATAGTTGTTTTCCTTCTTACATTCTCCCTTTCCAATATGATTATCTCGTGTATATCTCTAAAATCATATATACTCATTTTTAACTACATGGAGTCTTTTCCAAAATATGACTGCAATTAGTCATAAACTACCAATGACATCCATATGAACTACCACATCAACCAAAATATGACTCATAAGAGTCATATTTCACATTAGTAAAATATGACTCACAAAAGTCATATTCCACATCATTCAAAAATATGACTAATAAGAGTCATATTCCACATCTACAAAAAATATGACTGTACAATGTCATATGCCACATTAGCCAAAATATGACTAACCGCAGTCATATTCTACGTCGCCCAAAGAAATGACTACATGGAGTCACATGCCACGTAAGATTTATTTTTGTTTAGCCGGGCAACTCAAAAAAAATCAAGCCCTCAAAGATAATCAAAGTATATGCCTGTAGTCACGCTAGTTTTTGAGGCCAATGTTTGGTAATGCAAATTCCTATTTGGAGTTGCAGCTTGCAAATTTAGGATGTTAAACTGTAGAATATTAGTCCAAATCGGTGCTTTGGCTAACTATAGTGGAAAAAGGGCTAGTGGATATGTAGTTGAGTTGGATTCCAAGTGGGTAGTTCAATTGTGTTGGATTTTGATCGTTGTGAGCCAATTTGGTGGAGTTGAAGAGGTGCCTAGTGGGGTATTTAGCCCTCTCTCCCAATTTGGATTTTCACCCAGTGTTGAGTTGAGCCCACTGCGAGTCCAGCCCTATGAAGGCTGAATTTCTTTTATGTGTTTTTGTCATGTTATTCAATTGTGAATCTAGTATTGGTTGTGTCATTGTAGTCGGTTTAATAGTTGAGTTTAATATGTGAGAAAATTGAATGCCTAATTGGTATTATTAAATGGTGTATTGGATTGAATTGGACTGAATTGGACTGAATTCGGAATTGGATTGAAGACATGAGATTGGTTTAGGTTGAATCAAATTTTAATTAAAATTTATCTCCCTACTTAAATGTTTTCCTTGGATCAAACTTAATAAACTATATGGGTAGTTATCTAATTGGCAACCAAACCCTTGTCTACAATGCCTTGTTGGCAAAATACGGCTAATTATGGATAATTATACCCCCCCCCAAAAAATATGACTGCCAATATGACTGATGTTCGAAGCGACTCGTCGGTAATGACTCATGTCAGTCATGTTGCAGTCATCTACAGTGATTTCTGCGGCCAGTCATATTTTTCAATTTTACGACTCATTGCAGTCATATTTTGCAGTCATAAAACACTGGTTTTGTTGTAGTGTATGAAACTCTCAAAGTCTTTCTTTTGTCAATTTAGAGTGCATGCTGCTGGTTAGTGTTGTTCACAATTCAAATTTCAACTTCTTCAAACAATTCATGTAAAGAAGATGAAAATAGAGCATTCTTCCTTCAATATGTGATGCCTTTGGCTTACTCTAGTGTGCTGAAAATTTAGGCTTGCTATGTACTTGCTACTATGTTGAATATTCTTGTTTCATCAAGGAATGCTCTTGGGTTAGAATTGAAACACAATGAAGTTATAAATCTCACTCTTATAGAAAGTAGCACTTCAGATTTGGCAATCCTAAATAGGTTCTCTCAAATAAACCCAGGATTGACTTCCTACTTTGTTAGTAGGGTTGTGATGATAGTGCACAAAGGAATGCAAGAGGAAGTTTACTGAATTCTGTGTTTCTTGCTTGCTTTGAAAGACGTAGTTGCAAAAGAGAGACAACATGCTACACATTATTGGAGCTAGAAGATGATGGACTCTTCCAGTGGAGACTGTGATGAAAGCGGAGGGAGTGACAGCAGTGGAGGGAGTGAATACAAACCCCCCCCCGGAGCTGGGGGTCCAACCAAGAAGAATACGTTCCATCTGAAAGCATCAAGGAAGAAGAGTCAGATGATGATGACATCTCCGAAGGCTTTGATTGGAAGAAGGTGGAGGTAGATGCAATTGAAGAAGAAATTCTAAAGTTGCAATAGATGGAACAAGAGGAGAAGAAATCAATTGAAGGAAGTGACCAGATGGAGCCTTACCTTGTAGAACAGAGTCATAGGGTCATCAGGCACTCAAGACATCCAACACATCAACCTGTTTTACAGCCAAAAAGAAGGAGAGGTAACCTCAATACAAACAATATATCCAATAATGTTGATATACAAGCCATGGAAGGAAGAAGTGAGAGCTTCTTCAATGGGGAGAACGTACTTGGAGACCAATGAGAACAAAAAGATTGCTCAAACACATAGCACAATAGTGGAGCTGCAGCTGAGGTAACTCCACCTTCATTTCCTGAGCACAGTGAAGACATTCATTTGTCACATTATAGTGCAGCTGCAGTTGAGGTAACTCCACCTTCACTTCCTGGAATTTCAAAAACAATTCCTAAGAAGGTTTTAAGAAACGGGAATTGGACACAAGAGGAATTAGAGGAGGCTCTTGAAGATATTGATGATGGCATGCCCATTAGGTCAGCAGGAAGGACTCATGGCATTCCTTATACTACATTAAAAGGCCATATCTATGGAACCACTAGAGGAAGAAGAAGAGGAAAGAAAGGAGTCTTAGAAGATGAAGAAGAAAATGCAATAGTGGCCTACTTACTTTAAATGCAGAAGAGGGGCTATCCATTACACATGGGTCAGTTGCGGGCCAAAGTTCACGAATTCACTCAAACTAGGGTAACACCATTCAAGGATGGCAACCCTGGACCAGGATGGGTCAGGTGCTTTTTGAACCGGCATCCAGAGCTCATTGTAAGAAAACCACAGCCATTAGACATGAAGAGAGCAGCAAATTTATGTACAGAGAGTGTGCAATCTTTTCATCAGAACTTGTCAAACCTGCATGAGAAAAAAACATATGCACCACATCATATCTGGAACTACAATGAGTCTGGTGTCCAAGTTGGAGGAGATGGGGGTGGTTATGTTCTAGCAAAAAGAGGGAGCCGAAATGTCCACAAAGTAGTTCCCAAATGAGGAGAATGGCTATCAATTCTAGTATGCGTCAATGCATGGGGAGAGAAGCTGCCTAATTTCTACATCTTCAAAGGAAAAAAGAAGAAATTTGATTACCTATATAAACTGGAGAAAAAGATGCCACAATGTCTATGCAGCCCAAGGCTTGGATGACACACCATCTGTTCAAGGAATGGATGAAACATTTCATCAAAAATGTTAAGAAAAAGTACAGCATCTCTCCCAAAAATAGACACCTTCTGATTTTGGATGGCCATACTTCTCACGTGACACTAGAAGTTGTTAACTAAGATAGCTATGCTAAGTAGTTTAGACATCTTAACTTGTCCTAGTCACACCTCTCATGAACTACAGCCACTGGATGTTGCATGCTTTAAATCTTTTAAGCAAGCTTTTAGAGCCTACAGGGATAAATGGAGTGTCAACCATTTTGGAGAGGTAGCAAAAAAGGAAGATCTAGCAGCACGGATTTCTCATGCACTCAACAAAGCATTGACAAAGGAGAACATCAAATCAGGATTCAAGGCAACTGGTATATATCCATTGAACCATAGAGCAAGGGATGCTAAATGTGGCCCAAGTGAGAAATTTCAAGCACATACAGTTGCAGAGCAAAGTGCAGAGCCCTCAGCCGTTGTTGGTAAGAGTCCTAAATTCCACAGTGCAGACCTACAAGAATGGCAAATTCAAGAAATTCAAGATAAAGATGTTACTTTGCTGCCAGAATGCACTCATTATTATGTAGAAGTAGAAGCAGGTACAAACACAGAGAAAGACACAAGTGAAGAAAAAGATGAAGACAACCTACAAGTTGAAGATGCCCCCCATGCTGATTCAAGGAATTTCTTTGAGTTGCCTAGGACACAGCTGCCCAAAGTGAAGAAGACATCCAAAACTGTTGAGCCCTTCATAGACTATTCCAAATCCATTTGGATGACACAAGATGATTACTTGCAATCATTGGAGCAGATTGCACAAAGGAAGGAGGCTGCTGCACAGGAAAAGAAGAAAAGGAAGTTAGAAGCTGAGGGAAACAAAGTGCTCAAAGCAAAGGAGAAGAAAGACAAAGAAGTTTTGAAGTTGGCCAAGCAAGCTGAAAAGAAGTCCATGAAGCTACATAAAGAGGCATGGTCAGCAAAGAATGTAGCAGCCTATGGTGACAGACTCCATGCACTCATCAAGTCAAATACTACATGGAGACCACTGAAATCACAATACTATGGATTTCCTCCACCAATTTGTAAGGAAAATCAAAGGAGAGCAATACAACGAAGACGTGCTAAGGAAAAAGGAGAAGATACTACCTTGCTTCCTCCTTTACTGGAGATTCCAAAGCCATGGGGACATGGTCCTCACTACAGCAATACTTTCTTGTTCAACCATGGGGTCCAGCATTTGCCTGCATACTTCCCTATCTTATATGCAGGAGGGAGCTATCTTGTTGTGAACAATACTAGAGCCTCTACATCAAACACTACACATCTGCAACAGACTTGACCATGACAATTGTTCACAATTGCAAAGCTACAACATTGAGAAGGAAGACAAGAAGGTAGCAAAACCTTCCATAGACTCAATAGCTTTATTGCACCTTTACAGACATGATGTTTGCTGAAGATTAAGGATATAGCTCTAATACTTTTGCTATACAAGATGAACAAAAGTAAGGCTTCTTTGCAACTTCTGTACATAAATTTTGTTTTTGATGTCACTTACCTATGACTTGTGTAGATATGAATTTTTGAAGAAGTCACTTACCTATGACTTCTGTATAGACAATTGCTCCACTTGTAATGTATTTCGGAAGTACTGCAACAGATATCTTCTTCCCAAACTTTGACATGGGTGGGAATTATGTTTATGGGTGACTTCATTGCCATTTGCAAATGTGTTTATGGCCAACCTTTACGTCTTTCAAATACTCTTGCATTACTTCCTTCTTAAGAATTGCATCCAACCTTTCTACACTAAGCTCTTTAAAGTTGATGACCACCAGATCTCAGTTTTCAGGTACACGTACCTCTTCAGTCTTGACCAGTTAGTGTTTGCCACCAGAAGCTATTGGGAAGCACTTCACAGCACTTGTGTTCAAAATACTTTGTCATCCTTCATTTTTGTTGTTCTCTCCCTCTTTACCTCTGCACTCTCTGGTTCCCCAGCTTCCTCCAAGACCTACACAAATGGCACATCATGACTTTGAAGTAGAAGGACTAGAAGAGGGAGAAGGGCTGAAATTCTCTTTATTTTCAAGATTGCAGTCCATTGCATATCCAGTATCCTAAGTATGTGCTGCAAAGGACAAGCATTATGTGGACACAAATGTTTGCATGTACTTGTACCTCAAAACTGAAATGGAATAGCAGGAATGGCAAAAACTGCAATACATGGCATCATAGTGGAAAAATAAACAATGACTGCAGTTATAATTGTAGATCATTTCAAGCGCAAAGAAGTGGAAGAGCAGCTTCATTGAGTGGCACATTTTTCTTAAGGCATGCAACTATGACTTAGTGATTGCGTGCTCTACCTTCTGGTCAAGAGAGGTTCACATACCTGCAGCCTAAACATCGTCAACTTTGAAATAGCTAGCAGATGCACAAATAGCACGCGGAGATGATGAGCTATATCGAATTATAAAGATTGATAGCTAGGAATTACACATCATTCTACATACAATTGTGAATTAATACAAAAGATGCACTCCATAGATCAATCTGTGCGAGGCGTGGAAGCCAATTGGGTTCCTGTTCATGCATCAGAACAAAAATGTTACATGACGAGTTGAACACCAGAGAAATTTGTCGATGGGGCCACTTAGTGTAAGTTCGCAAGTTACTCACGAGCCCTCTTCCAATTTCCCCAAATCTGAGTATAGCAATTTCACATATGACCTCAACAAGATTTTGAAACAGGTGCATCCAACATTACCATAACCTAAGCAATTGTCTTAAACTTGTACATCAGAAGTATTAAACCGGTCTTGAAACTTACCTTGCCTTCAGCACACAGCTGCGGTGATGGTCATCGGTGGCTGCGATGCAGCCGGTCTTGATGGCTGCGGTGCTATATCTGCTACCTCGGGATTGCTCACTGCTCTATTTCCCTAAAAAGGAAAAGCACCAGATCATGACATGATAATCTTCATGAAAGATTTTGAGTCCATTGTTCCTACATTCCACAATGTAAACCATGAGGAAAGCTAAAGGTACAAATTTCTGAGAATCTGAACCGTTACCACTTGGTGTTGTATGGGGCACAGGTCCTCCCCTCCACAGTCCAACGTTTCTGACACTCCAAGCATTGGTACCCAAGTTGTTACGACTCCAAGCATTTGGAAATCCCATCGCCCAAATTCTCTGTGTTTTTGATCCACTGATTGTAGCTCGTCGCATCGAATTGGCCGGAGATCCTTCTTTGTTGGACTGAACCAAGGTCGTGCTGTGCAGGGAGACAACCTCGGTGGGGCGGGAGCGCGTCAGACCGGCGCTGCGTGGCTGCGCAGGATCTCATGAGCCGGACTAGAAGCTGAGGCGCGGTTGCTGTCATCGAGCCAGCCTAAGGTTCATCGGGGCCCGACTTCCGTCACCTGCGAGGAGCTTGCGTCATCTGGGCTGCATCATTGACGCCGCATCATCCAGGCTGGTCGTGCGAGGACTTGGAGCAGAGCGTTCAACAGGCCCGTCGTTCTGGAAAACCATCGTACCACAGGTCTTCTTTTTATTGTTGAGAAACTTAAATGTGGTCCATGTGGAGTGATCAATCTTGTTGATCCACATTGAGCAGTGATTCAGTATTTGCTAAAATCTCCTTAATTGCTACGAACACCAAAAGTAAATAAATAAATGATTGAAATGACAAGATTAGTATGGCGCCAAGTATTTCACCAACATTTGCGTCCAAGATTTCAGGTCGAAATTGAAATGTGTGTGCTCGAGTGTTCCCATGATAAGGGTAATTACTTAGCAAACTATCAATTCTATACGTTGTACAGGATTGAAGCTCATCAAATCCTAGACAATTAGGTGAATTGAGATGGAGAAAGCACACATAATTTTGCTCTCTAAACACATGAGCTTTAACAGCATCTATCTTAAATTAATTACTCCTATGAGTATATACTTGGACCAAGAATAAAAATGACCAACTGTATTTTCATGCAAAATAAAAAAGCCCAAGCAATTATAACCAGAGAGCTCAGAATGAATACCTAAACTTTGCAGTTAGGGCCAAGGAAATTCACGAAAAGGACCATGTCTTCTTCTTTCGTCTACCAAATCACCTTTCTTTCCAGGACACTCTCATCTTCTGAACATGGAGTAAGCCTACCACCTACACCACTCAGACAAATAGACATTAGGCATGACTTCCGAACAGCAATATAGGCAACTGATGACAAAAAATCATGTCTCATTCATAGTAAGGGCAAATAAAAGGTGCAGACAATATACCAGAAACTTGTGGAGCTCTTTTACTCAAAGCAACTTTCTCAAGTAGAAGCTTCTGAATAATTTCCATTGCATATTGATCCATAATGGGCTGCGCGGTCTATCAAATTCAAGACCCAGCTACATGTCGCCAGAAGAAACAAGTGGTGAGCGACTTCCAAAAGCAGGAATAATCCAAAACTAGAGTTTTCTCAAGTCCGGACAGCTTCCGTCTCCCTGTTGGCTGGCAGTCCAACTATCGCCATTAAAAAATATATAGGGCTTCAACATTGCATGACCTCCAACTATGGTGGTCTTCATCATTGTGCAATTGTTTGCTTCTGTAGAAAGTCATATTCTGCCGAAGACACATAATTACCTATAGTTACGATTTCATGAGGCAGAAGAATAACTCATTTAAGCAAACAGAAAAAAACTATTGATAAGAACAATAACGAAACTCAAGATGGATCTGGTCATGAAGCCAATATCCATACAACCTGCAAGTTCAGTGATCAATATAATGACTGCGGGGTCGACTTCAACTATGAACTCAACGGAAATTAAATGAACTCAGCGGAAATGAGTGTGGATTCGACTTCAATGCAATACATTTGTAAAAAGGGAAGCGGCACGTAAATGATGATCTAGGTCTGACTGCATGATACGACAAGAGCTAGTGAGGATATTACTTACCGGGTGTATCAGCTTGAGCACATACGCCTTGCCAATGGGAGATCGAGTACGTTGCAAGTAATATATCGACGTGAATGGCATAGAGACAGACGTGGAGCTGCAGCTGGACCGAGCAATCCAGGGCGGATTGAAATGGAGCTTCCCGAGTAGCACAACCACGGCTACTGGGTAGCCCCTAGAGGTGCACATACAAGCGAAACGGACTTTCTAGATTGAAAACAAGCGAACGCATCAAAAAACTTTGGTGGACTGAACTGCTGCAGAGGGACGCCTTCAACTACAGACGTTGCCCCTACTGAGGTGGCATGCGACTATGAGCCCACTCCAACTGCGACGCCATTGTGAACCCTACAGATATCGCTTTGAACTTAGGCGCTCAATGCACTCGTCGCAGAGGGGAAGAGAGAAAGCGAAGTTCAAGCCTAACGGTCGTCACTAAGCGGAGGAGGAGCGCTTGCAGGAGAAAGTGTGCCAAATCTGAAGGAATCCTCATCCTTTAGTCATGCAGCTAGGTGACATTCAGAAAGACGTTAGGTGCCACATTTGGGGGGGAAAGGGGTTGATTTCTGAAATGTGATGGGCGAATTATCTATCAGCCAGAGTCTCCATCATGGGTAATCGGACAGTCAGTTTCACTGTTCTCACTAAACCTATTTTAATTGCTGACGGTCCCTTCAAAGTTGCTATTGGTCACATTAAGTATCCTCAATGGTTCTTTATTGATAGTCATCAAGTTTCTTTTCTATTTCTGCAGGCCTCTTAACTGACCACGCATGTATGCATTTTGGCAGACCTATGATCAAGACTAAGTGCCTACAACCGCCATGTTCAGAAAATCATAACTAATTCATTATTGCTCGGAAAAATATGAAACCACTTCTGCTACATGTTGCATTCATTTCTCTTCCTCTGAAAAATCAACTGAAAATCATTATGTCCATGGAAGCCCATGAAAAAGGCGCAACAGCCCTTAAATGGGCGCTTTCTGAGCGTCCTACCTTAATTACTATGGAATCCAAATTTAAGGAGCAGAGCAAAATTGGTTGCAAAAGGTCTGCAAAAGTCTGTATTTGAGCTAAGGTAACAGGTCTAGAAATCGCCCACCTAAGAGTTGAAACTGAATTTTGGGAAGGCAAAACTTCCTGAAATATTTTTCAATAAATTTTCCTTGAAAGAGAAGTGGATTTGGCATCTAACCTAAGTCATATTTTTTTGGAGCCTTTTGAAATTAGTTATGAAATTTTGAAGTTGAACTGGCATAGGGCTCTAAAATCGTCCAACCCTGAAATGTACATTGTTTGTACATCAGTGAAGGCTATGAAAAAACAACATGTACAAATTGTGTACATTTTACAGGTGGGCGGTTCTTAATGCCCAAACTATTCTCGAGCCTTCTACCTTAAAGGAAGTCACCTCCCAAAATCATCTTCCATTTGTTTCTGAGCAGACACATCTACAGTATGTTCCCCTCGGGCAAATCCTAAACCTAAACCTGAATGCCCAATGCACATGTGCAAGGGCAAAATGTATACCAGTGGGGCACTCACAATCAGTGATTCCATAGTCTTTGATTACATAAAGGATCACAATCCTAGAAAATTGACATCAAACAATCCATTGCAAGTGTTCAAATGTCACATCCTAATCCCTTCTGAAGCCAAATTGGATCAATGGATTCCACATTCTTGCAACAAAACTAATATGCCCTATGCCATTGCCACAATAATTGCCAAAGTAAAAGTAATTATTTAATTTTTTAATTCATAAAAACTTTGAAATTCATAATTTTTACATTGTAGGTTGGAACACCACAAAACAAAGCCCGTGCACCCCTCCTTGCAGAGAGCTTCCGAACAGTACCAAGAATGTGACCGAGGGGATGCACAATCTAGGAGATCTCAACATAACAAACAAAGAAACAACCTAACTTAATGGATAGATTGTTAAGTCTCCATTTGACAATTTTCAAAAGGAAGAGAAGTAGAGAGATGATAATCCATACTTTAAGTTAGGTTGTTTTATTTGTTTTGTTTGTTTTGTTTTGTTTTATTTTGTTTGTTTGTTACAATGAGATTTCCTAGACCATGCGTCTTCCGTTTGTGTTTTGGATACCATTGGGAAGCTCTCAGTGAGGAGGGGTGCATGGGCTTTGTTTTGTGGTGTTTGGACCTACCGTATGTGAAAGTTATGGAATTTCAAAGTTTTTTATGAGTACAAAAATTAGAAAATTATTATTTTTTACTGTGGCAACGCATAGGCCACATTAGTCCATCTATTAAATAAGGTTGTTTGCTTTGTTTGTTATTTTGAGATCTCTTAGATTGTACGTCCTGTAGTCATATTTTTGGTACCATCAGAAAGCCCTTAGCAAAGAGAGATTTTGGGGCTTTGTTTTGTGGCCTTTGGATCTATGGTGGGAAAGTTATGGATTTTTGAGTTATTTTTTGTTTTGAAAAAACAAAAATTACTTTTACTTACATTGTGATTGTGGCAATGGCACAGGGCACACCAATCTATACCTAAGTTAGGGTTTTTGTTTTGTTTAATACAATGAAATCTCCTATACCGTGCGTCTATTGGTTTGTATTATTGGAAAGCCCTTTGCAAGGAGGGGTGCATGGGCTTGGTTTTGTAGAGTTTGAACCTACGGTTTGAAAGTTATTGAATTGTGAAGTTTTTATGAATTAAAACTTTAGAAAATTATTTTTTGTACATTTTGGTTGTGGCAATGGCACATGGCACACTAGTCTATTCTAATACCTTATTATTGTGCCCTATGCTACTGCCACAATATAATAAAAGATAATTAAAAATAATTTAATTTAATTTTTTAATTGAAAAATCCATAACTTGCAACAATCGCCACAACCAAAAGGAAACTAAAAATAATTTAAAATAATTTAAGAACTTTGCAAATCAATCATTTGTATATAGTAGGGTAAAAACTTTGAAAATCAATAATTTTTACATAGAATTGTACGTACAGGCAGTTACTATCTCTTTTGAGGTGATAGATGTAAAACTATGTACAAGCCTAATAGTAGGATAGTCAGGGAATAGTATTTGTACATGTGGCATGCAACCACTTAATAGAAATCATTTCCGATTTCCTACATTGAAACACTCAATCTCAAAATTTATGTCCTTCCTCCTCAATTCTTTTCTTCTTGCAACAAACTCTAAATTATATTAAAAAATTTAATTCTATAAAAAACACAACAACAACAACAACAACAACAACAACAACAACAACAATTTAATGAGAGACTATAATTTACTCTTCATAGTCTTACAATCACTACCTTAGACATCCTACTACACTACTTCAATCAAAGCACAATAAACCTACAGCCAACACTCTCATCTTCAAAGTGCAAGTTTAAGAAAAAAATGCAAGTTATCAATCATACTTCTTTGTGCTTTCAATGCAAGTGTCTTCTTTGAGGTCTATGTATTTGTCAAATATTAAATTTTGCCTATATGAAATTCTTTGAAGAATCTAATTGATGTTCTGTTTTAAAATTGCAATGACTTTCAGTTCTGCACCCATGTAGGCATTCCACTTGTTGAGAATTATGCAGAGTGGAAAACAATGCTTGATGGAATTTATGTCAATTTGGATACTTGTATTGTGATTTAGGAACTTTTGCATGTGAAGTCCTTAGTCTATACATGTTGCTGTCAATTTAACATTCATAGATAGGAAGATTAACTGAATCAGCCTCGGAATCAGCTTCACTATTAACTTTTCAATCAATTGTCATTAAATGTCATATTTAACTACTTTTGGACTTCTAAAGTCTAGAATTCATACTAAACATTGGGAGATCTCTTAATTGAGCATCGAGGGATCTATCTAAATCATTGGGAGATCTAAATTTTCATCAGGGGATCAATCCAAAACATTGGAGATCTATACAAGCATTGGAGGATCTCCCGATGTTTGTATAGATTAAGAGATCCCTCAATGCTTGTATAGATTGAGCTTAGTCTATAATTCATTGAATGGTCTAGAAGTAGTTAAATGTGCCATTTAACTAACTTATCTTTGATAGTTTCTTTTAGACACTGGTAGTACAAGTGATAAGTTGGTGTAATTATATAAGTCACAAAGTCTGGATACCCAAACAAGATGCATTATGTCAAGGTAACCATTGAGTGGCTTTGCATCTACGTCAAGGTAACCGCAATTTGCCAAGTTTCAAGCTCTTCATAAATCATATTAAAATGAACTTAAGTTATCATGTACAAATTAGAATTTTACACTGCTGCACATTGACGCACTTGATCTGAATAGTGTCACGGTTATTGACTATCTTCTCCAGCAACATCTTCACAACATGGGCGGATTTCAACACAATTACTATGACCCTCACTTTCAATTTTAAAAGGCAGGTAGATGATTTGAGCAGATGGAACACTTATACTAATGACTTTTTCAAGTCAATCACACGACATCAAAGGTTATTTTTTTCTTTTCAAATCATCTGCTTGCCTTTCACATGAGTGTTATGTTATTTGATCACGAAAAATTGTTAGGCTCTGTTAGGCGTGACATGAGTTGGTTGTAGGCTTGGTATAGTCAAATTGACCATATATTAGTCAATGGGGAGCTAGACTAGTATTTTGAGACTGTATGAGGTGTGAATAGAGCTATTTGGGGGCTTCTTTGGGGTGGTTGTAACCCTAGTCCGCCCCTTTGGTTCTTTCATTCTCTTCAAGTCTTGTTTGTGAAGGTATCATGGAGTTTTAGGAGATGGAATATCTTGAGGGTTGATTGTAGATGATGGCGGTGTTGCCAATTTACATAATCTAAGGTTTCTCCTTGCATACTTCAATTTATATGCAAGACTACTCCTATTGAGATATAGAAGAAACATTGGGAGTGTTTTAGATGTTTATTTTTGGGATGATTGTTCATTCATGTCTTGCCATTGTGTGAATTTGCTTTTTGATCATGTGTGTACGTTCTAATACTTGTAGTTTACGACATCCATTGTTAGTGATGCAAAGTGACACGACAAAACACTCTAGAGGAAAGCGACGACTGGGAATAATATTTGATACAATTAAGGGAAAATAAACTTTCTTTGTACTTTGCATGAATGCGCCGACCCCCACTTCGATATTCAACACCCTAAAACATTGCCCTCCGCTCTAGTCCATCACTTACATACTTGTTTTTCCCCTATACAAGTTTTTTGATAGTACAAACAATATCGGGACTCATTCTCGCTAAAATTAAATTTTGGAAGGTCAAATTTGAGGCGTTGGGGCGCTAGGGGGTTAAAAACAAGGCCACTATTGTACGAGCAAATACTCATGGGAACAAGCGGTTGAAAAGCTTGGTATCTATGGCATGCACTGTGACTTCAGGATCCCCCGCTGTAGGCTAGGCAACCAACTTCTCAATATAGTAATTCCCATTACCATTATTAAATAATAACCCGTTAAGGACCGGTTGGTCACTTTTTGGTCGAAATTGACACTTTTTCATTGGTTGCCAAAGTTTTACAATGAATTTGGATATGGACAAAAGAAAACAGGTGTGGGAAATTACAAATCAAATGCAACTAGACAAAAATCATGACAATTTGTGCTAGTATGTGATTTGGGGGTTAAAAAAACTAACAAAATATTGACTGAAAATACAAAAATCAATGCAAAATTTGTCATTCTTTTATTGCAGAGCTCCAAGAATTCATGCAAAATCCATCAACTAGGTCAAATCTCTAGAATGCATCATGGTTTGGTATTTTTTTCATGTTTAGCTTAAAACCAAAAAACATCTTACTTGCCCCCCAAATCAACCACGGTCCTTAATGGGTTAACAACTTGCATGCGCATTGAAGGCGCTTGAATTTTTTGAAATTTTTTCTAGATCATCTAAAGTAGACACCCCCCCAAATGGCACATGACCTTAAAGTGCCATCTACAAGTTGTGTACATTTCCAAAATCAGTTATGTACCTATTTGGATGGAGCACTTTCAGAAACAAACTTTGACCCTTAATAACTTTTGCATACGGGTTCCAAATGCCACGTTCTCTGCTGCGTTGGAACCTCCTTTCACTTGCCAACAAGAATATATTAAAATTTGACCAGTCTAATAGTAGTAACTAGGCTCAGTAGCAAAAAGTGGCGGTTTTGGGTGTACCCACCTTAGTTCTATTAGCCCTAGACTCCAAAGATAATACATTGCATCAGCATAGTCAACTCCGGAGCTCTGAAAAAATTGTCTGTCCATAGAATGCTAAGGGAAAAGGAAGTTTGTGGCATGCCCAAGGGCACAAAAGAAGATGGCGAGTGAGGGTACCAGGGGATGCCCTAGCTCCCAAATCTGCCGTGGCTAGGCATGGCGAGTGGGCTCGGCATGCTCTAAAGTGAAGAAAACAAGTTTTTTTATACTTTCCATGAGTAGGTTTTATTGATTTTGAATCTTTTCAATTTAAATTATTTGTACTATAGATTTTGAAATTAAAAAAGTTGTTCTTAAGAATTGAGTTGAGGGTTTGGAATTAAAAAATTTAGAAAAAATCCCTTAATTTTCATTCTTAAAGAAATGTTATATAGAAGTAGATATAAGATAGGAAGAAAAACTAAATCTTTAATAGTTATAAGATGGAATTGAAACACACCAATCACAACAATGTGAAGTTCTTGCAAGTAAATTGAACCAAGTGGATTTTTTTTTTTTAAATAATGGAAATTGAGTTCAAAAATGAATCCTATAAGTTAACTTTTTTTTAAGAAAATGCTTATATTGCCCACAAAAACAAGACTCAATAAATTCCTCATTACTAGTCCAAATGGAATGAATAAAAGCTTCCCATGTAGACAAACATATTTTATATATAAGAAAAACTTTAGACTTTCTTGTGATTTTTTTGTATTGCCCGATAAATTATTTTTTGAACTTAGTGTAACATAACTTTGCTCCCAATTTCCTATTGAAATAAAAATGATATTCTTGGAAAGCTATTGTGTTTTCCTATCTTAAAAAAAGTTTCAAAAAAAAATTTCAAAAATTGAGATCATAGGATCCTACTTAAACCTTGTATTGTTATCTGAGGGGACACCTAGTCCTTAGGGGTTAAATGTTATATGTGAGCAATCTCCAATTTGCCGCATGAGCATCTTTACAGGATTCTTACAAGATAACATTGATGCATAGCATCAAAAAAAATTCTTGAGTGAAAAATTGCTCAAAAGCGAGACAAACTTAATTTGAAGGAATTAATGACCTAATTTTTTTTTCCATATCAATGGATTAAATTGTTAAATTTTGAAGGAATCTTGGGATACTTGCTATTGCTCTTATTTGGATGTATACACTTTCAAATGAGTAATTGAATTTTCATCCTTAGCTTTCATGTTTCATCTAAATTGTTGGAAATCCATCCATTAACCCCTAAAGCCTCGAGAGTGTTTTCTGTCAAAAACCACTTGAAAATACCACTTTTGTTGTGTTCATTTAAGGAAACCAAAATAATAATTTTTTTTGAATCTAACCATTGGATCTTGTGCTTAACTTGTCTGAGATCATTTAGTAAAAATTTCATCAAATTTGACCGTAGGGATTGGAAGATATTAGCATTCAAAGTTGAACAAAAAGATTTTCTTTTGAAAATGCTTAGATTGCTTGAAAAACTAAGATTGTCCATAACTTTCTCATCCCTAGTCCAAATAGAATGAATCAAAGCTTCGCGTATAGACAAAAACATAATATTTTAGAAAAAAAATTCAAAAAAACTAGTTTGATATTTGTGATTTTTTGGAGGCTGCCTGCCAATATCCATTTCTTGCTTATTGGGCCATAACTTTTTCATCCGGCATCCGATTGAAACAAAAATTATATATCCACAAAGCTCTTGCAAAACTACACAACCTCAAAACATCTCAAAGAAGTTCACTACAAATTGAGACAATAGGAACCTACCCGGACCCAAATTGTCCCCCGAGGGGACAAATGCTCCTTTAGGGGTTAAGTTAGGTTGGATGTTTGTTTAATATAGTGAATCTATTGGATTGTATGTCTCCTGGTCACGTGCTTGGTACCGTCAAAAAGCCCTTGGCAAGGACGGTGCACATGCTTTATTTTGTATTGTTTGGCTCTACGACAGAAAAGATATTGAATCTTGAAGTTTTTATGAATTAAAAATAAGAGAATGAGTATTAATTTTCTTTTGATTGTGGCAATGGCACATGGCACACTAGTCTATATCTAAAATTAGTTAGTTAGTTAGTTTTATTTATTTATTTTGTTTGATATGCTGAGATTTAATAAATTGTAAGTCCCTAGGCTACCTTCTTGGTACTG
The DNA here is from genome assembly GCA_951230915.1 of Antitrichia curtipendula. Classification (NCBI taxonomy): domain Eukaryota; kingdom Viridiplantae; phylum Streptophyta; class Bryopsida; order Hypnales; family Leucodontaceae; genus Antitrichia; species Antitrichia curtipendula. The sequence continues at coordinate 1,591,052 of OX579635.1, read as the reverse complement.
TTGGAAAGCAACATGCAAAGAAGGGGCACGGACTTTGTTTCTTGGTGTTTGGACCTATGGTGTGAAAGTAATTAAATTTCAAAAAAATATGAATAAAAAAATTGAATTAAATAATCTTTTATTTTGAAAAAAACATAACTTTCACATTGCATGTCCAAATGCCACAAAACAAAGCCCTTGCACTCCTTCGTGTATAAAGCTTTCTAATCGAATCAAGAATGCAACCACTCACACCGTAACAAAGCCCTCGCACTCCTTTGTACATAAAATATATTGAATTTTAAAAATTAAAAAATTAAAAAGTTACTTTGACTTTTAGTTTAGTTTTGACAACTGCACAGAGCACACTACTGTAGCACTCTGTATTTACTTAGGATAATCGAATGTTCGTCAATCCAGTGAATGAAGGTCGGTATCTGCACTGCCCCAAATAAATGAACTCAAAAGTCCTGTAGAGTTCAAACAATATCAACAAATACCCAACTTCGTTAACACTGTTCAATCTTGACAACCATTCTTCTGTGGATACCTTTCCCCTCAAGATTCTCACTCAATCGGATGCCTTGTTATTATTGGAAGGATGACTCATGCCATAATAAACAACATACCATAAAATCTTCCACACTAAATTTCCAATTAATTTATTCATCTTGTTTTGAGTAGAGCATCATGTAATTCTTTTTCTTTTACGGGTAGTAGGTCCACAAGTCGCAAAATCAAGAGCTGGAATTGAATTTTTGGGAGGTGAAGCTTCTTCAAATATTTTTCAGTAAATTTTCCTTGAAAAACAAGAAGAATTCTCATCTAACCCCAAGTCGTTTCATATTGTTTGGAGCTTTGTAGAATTAGTTATGAAATTTTGAGGTTGAAATGGCATAGGGCTCAAAAATTGCCCACCTCCTCAAATGTACACTATTTGTACATTTATGAAGGCCATGGAAAAGAAACATGTACAAATAGTGTACATTTGAGGAGGTGGTCAATTTTAGAACTTGTGTGCTTTTCGAACCTCCTACCTTAGCTCCTCTCAATTTTTGGGGAGAACCACTAGTTAGTTCATTGTTTATAGGTGGAATTGAGAAAAATAAATAAAATTATAATTTGAAAACAATTATAAAAAAAAGAACCGGTAGAAAAGTTCTATACATTTTTTATTTAGAGTAAAAAATGAGCGGACTTGATACTTGAAGAAATGGTACAATATGGGAGTTAGAAGAAATTAGTTGATAAAATTTCAAAAATATCACGAACCCTTGCTTCCTTCATTGTGGTAATCTTACTTTTTGAATGTGTCATCCATGATTCTATAGGTTGCAATTATGCACTTCCTTATCCAACAGCTTCAAAGGAAGACTGTCCGGTGAAACCTGAAAACTATACTTAATAGTAAAATTAGCGAGTTTGTTTGACTAATTAGATTGGCTTATTCCAAGAAACTTATTTTACAAGCTATCAAAGTCACTAATTATTTTTCTATAGATATTCATTTGCATTGACACATGGAGGTTTGTGAGTCCCAATTTAAAACTAGTGCATTTTTCTTGTATAATAATAATAAATATTTACATTGTGGCAAATGTCGAGAAAGTAGCATGGGGCAACCTAATTTCATCCACTAAGTTTATTTAGTGTACAAAAGAACAAGATCCGCACTTCCAAATGGCATCCCAAATTTAGTTAACCCCTAAACGTTTAGAGTCTTCTCCCAAATTGACGATTTGAGAACAATCATCATAAAATACTCTTTGGAAGCATATTTTGGAATTGATGAACAAATAAAAGATGTAGACTTTGAATTTTAGATTCCATCTTTATGCTTAGATTCACCAATGCTATTACCAATATTTTCTATAGATTTTGAAAGGAAAGTTTCAAAATTCCTTTGAAATTCAATTACAGGCAAAATATTGTCATTTTTTGAGTAAAATTTGTTGGAATGCATTTGAAACGAGGATATGATGATTTAAAAAAAATTGTGTTCTTTACATCTCTGACCTCATTTTCACAAATCCAATTTTGAACTAGAGTCAATGCAATTTTGACTTGGTCAACCAATTGACACAGGCTTCGACATTTATAATTTAAAAAAAAAATGTATTCAAGTAACACCAAATCCAACCATTAGATAGGACCACAACTTGATAAAGTATCTCCAAAAATTAAAATGACTTACATCCAAACAATAATGAGAAAGAAAAGTGATAGTTTCAATCCCTTTGTCATCCAGAAATTGGGTGTGGGAGCACAGGCTCGTGGGTCAAGTTATGGGCCAAACCACTCAGTAAATTGTACTCCAAATGGTATCACCATTGCCAATGTTCATGCCACAGCAACTCAAAGCCCGCCTTAACTTTAAAGTGCTTTCTTGTTTGGCTGCGCCGCCCATGCACGGGGCCTTCAGACAACCTGAAATTTAGGCTTACCTTAGTTCAGTTGTTCTCCGTCCGCCACATCCCCATCAGGTCGGTTTTGGGGGGCCATGTGATCCCCCCAGTGGACGAAAAACTAAGGAACTTTTATTGAGCGAAAGCACCTTGGAATCATCGGAGCCTACGACGGACGGACGTTAGGGTGTACGATATTCCAAGAATCCAAGCAACAAACAAACAAAACCAACCGCAGATGCTCTTATGGCTTATCAAATGAACTACTTACACTCTTATGTGGACTGTTCATGAAGATGATAATGAGTTACTACCATGACTCCCCTAGTTGTGCTGTACGGTTCAGTTTTGCCAGCCACTGCTGAGAAAATTATATTGAATCATTTTCCAATGATAGAGTGGGACACAAGTGGGGTAAAATCTAAGTTAGAGTTTTTTTCCCACATTTTTTTCAACATTTAAAACAAAAACAAAAAACAACACCCAAGTTTATTCCAAGAAAAGAACAAAGAACAAATGGCGGAAAGGGCAGCACCCTGGAGAGTGAAAGCACCAGAAAAACACCAAACCACAACTCACCTTTTTTCTGACATTTTTTCTTTCAAATATTTCTTATTTGGAAAAAACAAAGTTTTGGAGTTGTTTGGCACTCTGGAAACTGATAGTCTGTGAAGGGTACTGTAGTGTCACACTCAACACAAGTAAATCCAAAATTTGTTGCAAGCCACTTTGATTGATTGTTTTATTGATTGCGTTTTTCTTACTACGAACAACCGTTTTTTTTATTTTATTTGTTCAGGCATAGCATTTTGGAACTGTTTGCATGCTGGAGGATATTCTTTGCTTGCCGTACTTTGTAGTCCTATAAAGTAACTATACAATTATAGATAAACTTTGCAGTCTCTCGAATTGAGAAAATAAAAAACAAGTATCAGTCAAGGAAAGCTTCGAAAAAGCTAGAAGGTTGCATAAAACATGTTGCTCATTATTAACCATCTCATTCACACTTCCAAAATTGTCATTACAAATTTTTTGAATGAAAAACTTTATCTAAACCATGCTATTCTACTACTAAATAATCATAACATTTAGTAGCCTACAATTAGACTACCCTTTCTTCAAGGGAATGATGAAAAATATTCTTCATCACAATTTCATTCCTTGTGAGTAGTTATGGGAGGCACGTGACAAGACGCTTAGATGCATGAGAATGATGAAAGGTTTACAAAAAAGTATCAATAAAAAAAATTCAAAATTTAAATTAATATAAAAACAATAATAAAAACAATGAATAAAAAATATAATTAAGAAAATACAAGAATCAATAGCAATGTTGGATGAACTTTGTGGAAAGGACTCAAAAGCAACAATAACTTAGTGAAGGCTATTGAATGCTATGATATATTCATGTTACTATGCTAATATAGGAAAGGTTCTCAATTCTTCCTATTCAAGATTGTTCAATTATGACAATCATTGTGAGTAGTTTATACTAAATAGGGGTATTAAGGAGACCAAAAAATTAAAGGGACTTATTTGGAAAATTGTAGATGTTTGAAACATGATGTACAACCCCTAAACACTTTAGTAACTACTAATGTACAACAAAAATAAATATTTGTATAGTGTGTAATGGTGAATAATTAATAATGGTGAATAATTAGTATGGGTCCCTTAAAACCCCTATTCAGTGTAGATGGGAATGGTATCTTTTTGCAGTGAAGTTGTTATAAGTCATTTAAAAAATATATATTTTGTTCTAGCAGAAACATTCGACTGATGTAAAAGACTAAGTTAGGGGAATCTCGCAGTCACTTAAGCTTAATTGAATTGATTTACGAAGTAAGAACCAATCTAGTATCCGTACAGTACTGTAAATTACCGTAATGTAAACGGCTGGATTATCTGACAGGACGGTGTGAAAAGAACCCTTTGCAGAGTGGAAACTCTTGATTGTACTGGAATGCGGAGCTCTAGAAGCGCGAGTGAGGACGATTGTGAGAGTGGAATCTGTTAGTTCGCCGTCTCGCTGCGCTCATTGTCGCTGAACGACTGCAAAAACGGTGCCGCGCGGTGTTGCATTTGAACGATTGCGAATCATTTGAGACGCGTCGCGTGGATTTCCACTAAGCATCGAGGGAGATAGAGGGTCGACCAAGCTAGGAGTCGTCTGCCTTGAAGTCGACTTTGGAGTGAATGTTTCTTCGTAGGATGGATGTCTGCTGGGTGGAGGTCGTGTGCAGGCGGCGGTTGGGAAGTTCCGATGTACTGTGAGAGTTTAGGAAACGATCCTTGAGCTGAGGTAACGATCTTTGGGAATTAGTGTGGCGGACGGAGGGAGGGGAGGTTTCAGTTGTGGTGCTCAATTGCGGAAGGAGTGTTGTCATTTGGTGTGTCAGGTTACGGTGCTGCGTTTAGTTGAACAAGGTGATTATTATTAACGGTTGAGTACAATTGTTTAATTTGGTGCTCGCAATGATGTCCTTATGACCGTGGTATGTTCGGTACAGCCTCCAATTGGAGGCTTCAAAACGGAAGTTGACGGGGGAGTCACTTAGCTTGAGATTCTCTTGAAGTTGTGGCGATATTTTCCTCATCGGTTCGATCAAAGTTTTACGATTAAGTTTCAGTTTGATGATGGCGTTAGGAGCGTCATATATGGAGTGCTGTGGTTGTGTTCTTGCAAGTGCGATGGTAGGAACATTGTCTTAAATCAGAGTTGGAGCTGAAGATCACTGTTTCTCCTCATCTGGAAGAATTAACAATAGTGGACGAACAGGACGGTCGATTTTTGTTTTTTTCCTGTCGTGATTCTTTCGTTGCCGCTGCGCTCTTGGTTTAGAGTTTATATGCTCGGAAGCCTGCTTGTCTCGCATCAGGACTCTGGCCAGCTTTCCAGAAATCATTTTCGGGTGTCCAGCAATCGACTAAAACCTAAGATAGAGTTTGTCAGAGCGTCTACGTTCGTACGGTTTTCCACGGAACGTTTGATTGACCGCGGTCGGGTCGAAGAGAAGCACGGTATGACTGAGTGTTTTGGAAAGTGTTTTGGAGGTGATCGGAAATTTCGGAACTGCGATCATCGAGAATCACTGGCACTTGACCGGATTCCCTAAACTTTCAAAATCATCTGCTTTCCTTTAATGAGAACATCAATTGCTGTCTGAAGGTCTTCAATAACGCTCGAGAGGCTGCGAGTTGAGCAATGTACATGCTCGAGCATCTGATTCGCTGGTGCGACAATTCATGGCTCAAAGTCGGTATTGGGGAATTTGGGGATATCACAGGAACATCCACCATCAACCTCACGGCTTAACTTTCGGTCTGTGAATTTCTAAGAAACTTTGAGGACTTGAAGAGCTCAAAACCGAGGAAACCTCTCTATTTATTCTCTATTCGCTTCTCTTTTCTTCAACTTCGAAATGCCAATAGGATTGTCTTAGGAGACTTTCTGGCTGACGCCGCTTGTCCTTTCCAGACCAATTTGACCAGTAATGCACGATTATGAACTAGTAATTCTTAGTGAATATCACTTTGAATTGCGAGCGGCGCAGTCGTTCCAAGTGCAGAGCAATTCAGGTATTGCGTTTAAGGAGCCAATTTTCCCAATATATGGATTTTGCTATAACTGTTTCATTGTTATCTTTGACTTAATGTATCCCGCAATTCGTGTTTAAATGAGCTATTATTTTCTGGAATGTGAGATGACTCTCACGAAGCGCGTGTCAAACGTCATTTTTCGCCCTATTCTGACGAATTTTGAATCTTCAGGAATGGAATAAAATCGATTTATTAAGTTGGTCAGGGGGTAGCAAGACCTTTTCTTGGTGACCTTTCTTAGTGACAAAAAACCAACTGCAAAATTTAGATGGGCATTCGTTGTTGTAATTCGATTTGTTAGCTTTTCAGGGTTTCACGAGGCCGTATGAAACTGCTCTTCGCAATAGATGGTGAGTTCTTGTATGCAGACCGGAAGGCTGAATATGGTTCCCAGTCTGCATTGATACCGAGAGTTATTGGATGGACCGTCACGTATGTGATATGTATCTCGTAATCTCACACGATCTTTCGTTCCGAGTAAAGAACTGAGATTTGAGAATACGGTAAGCAGAGGAAAAGCTCCAGGATAACGGTTTAGGCAAGTTCATGACTTTTGGGGATTTACGGTGAAGTAAGTGCTAATACGTTTGTGGAGACGGGTCATTGCTGTCTGATCGTTTGACTTGATAATCTATCTAAACACAGCTTTAACAAGGAGCATCAAAATATTGGAATGAGCTGTCATTAAGCACAACGGAAACCTACAGAGATTTTGTATTAGTCTTGACTTAGCTCGCTGAAATCCCTTTCAGAATCTACTTTCGATTGGCATCTACTGAAGTTGTACCAAGACCCTTTCTGTTGGAGGAGGGATTCAGGAATATCTGCTCAAGGCCCTACAAAAGACCTTAGCACTGGAATCAATGGGGGGAGAAATGATTTCAGAGGGTCAGCCAGGAAAGCGAATATATCCGGTACTAGCATCGGAATATAAGCTTTTTGAGGAGGTTGGGCAAGGTGTAACTGCGACAGTGTACCGGGCAATCTGTCTTCCTTTCAATGAAACTGTCGCCATCAAAAGTTTGGACCTTGAGAAATGCAACAGCAACTTGGTAACGTTTTCTGATCTGTTAATCTGTCATTCACTAAAAGCAAGCTTCTTAATTCTCTGTAGAATCTCGTCCAGGGATAAGGCAAGACTTTCAAAAACTATTTGAAACAATGACATCGTACATTAAGGATACATCTGATCTAAGTAAGGAGGCTATATGGCGTTAGGACTTTGACTTTCATGAGAGAACTCAGGAGTGGTGTTGGGTCCTTCGGTTTATTGCAGAGCATAAACTTGTAGCTTTGAAGCAAGTGATCCTAACCTTTACCCCAGTTGTATATTTTCTATCGGGATGTGATTTTCACACAAATGTGTTTCTCCTTCTCGTTTTCTATTAGTACTGACAATACCTTTCCTATGAATCGGACTTGAGCAGTTAAGCTTTCGTTTCATTGAGATAGCACTCTTGCATGCTGATTAGAATTGAAGAATTGTCAATTACAGGATGACATACGCCGTGAAGCTCAGACAATGAGCCTAATTGACCACCCAAATGTTGTGAAAGCATACTGCTGCTTTGTGGTCGACCAAAGTCTGTGGGTGGTGATGCCGTTCATGGCGGGAGGATCGTTTCTACACATCATGAAAGCAGCATTTCCTGATGGTTTTGACGAACCTGTTATTGCAACAGTTTTGAAAGAATCACTTAAAGCACTAGAGTATCTCCATCGCCATGGTCACATCCATCGGGATGTGAAGGTACTCCTATGTGCTGCGACTCTTTCGTTCTACAATTGTTCGAAAAGATTACACCTTCCGTGTAATTATTTGTGTGTAGGACTGACTTGTCTTCATGTCTTGAGCTTCTCAATTCGTTACTTTTGCAGCTAGCTATCTGTTTTTCTACCATTTTTTAGTTAGTATAATTTGTTGCACTATCGTGATTCTGAGCTATTTATTGTTTTATAAAGAGATCGATAGCTAACAAATGAAACGAATTCCGCTTTCCGACATCCATGTGCTTTCAAGTGTTTTTTTAAATCTGAATATCTTAGTGCTGTGCAGGCTGGCAACATATTACTTGATACCACTGGAACTGTTAAACTTGGTGACTTTGGCGTTTCAGCATGTTTGTTTGACACTGGAGACAGACAGCGAACTAGAAACACTTTTGTCGGAACTCCTTGCTGGTACATGAAATTACCATATTTCCAGAGACAAGAGAATACCGACTCTTTCTGTGATTATTTCAATGCCTTTACAATAAGATATTTAAATAGTCGAGAATCTTTCCTTGAAGGTTGATATTATTCCAAACATTGAAGTGATGGGGCATGTGCGTTGATATTCCAGGGTAGCCCAGGTCATTTTTTGGTTCAGGATCAGCTCGAGAAAATAGTCCTAAGATCACGAAAGTACATCAGTTTTGAAATGGATACGAGTTATTTTAAGGATACAATTTTGACATTTTGCAGTCTTTTGCTGCACAGGATGGCACCAGAGGTGATGGAACAGCTTCACGGCTACGACTTCAAGTGAGATCTCTGCGGGTTTTGTGGTAGCTATGAACCTGAATATTCTTGTTGGTATCCTAACGTCCCCGTAGGTGTTTGTGAAGCATCTGTAGCATGATTCTTGTTTCCTCCACAGAATGGTGACTTTTCTGGAAATTGTGCCGCTTGTTGACTTGGAAGTCGAATACATGGCATTTTCTAATCGTTGAGGTCCCTCGCATAACAGGGCTGATATATGGTCTTTTGGGATTACTGCACTCGAGCTTGCACATGGACATGCTCCCTTCTCAAAGTATCCTCCAATGAAGGTACTTTTCATTATGTATTCTCATGATAAAAGCGGCTTGCGATGAGTAGAAACTTTAGCATTCTATCGTTCTTTTCGAGTTTGTTGGTAAAATCTCTGGGTGTGATATTTTTTAATAATTTTTGTCCTGTCTTCAAAAATCCTGACTACCTTCTCATTTTGTTCAAGTAATTAGTGTACTTGACTTTTCTGTCGAGAGCAAACAGTGTCACTGAAAATGGAAGGGTGCTACAGGTGTTGTTGATGACGCTACAAAATGCACCGCCTGGGCTGGACCGCGAGCGCGATAAAAAGTTCTCAAAGGTTTGGCCGCTTCTTATCAGTCAGTTCTGTGGTGATTTGAGCTGTGAGCATTTGTGGCCTGTTCTATGAGGGGTGGTTGTGCTCTTACAATTCCCGCAATTGTGGATCTTTGAAATGTATCGTACAATAGTTAAATTTTAACATTGTTTGTCCATCATTGAGTCTTGCTTCTGCTAGTATGGGTAATTTCGTTAAAATGGCGGTATTCTGTTAGTTTGGCACTTTTAACAGTTCGGACCGTGCACTCTGAAATGGTTTGAAATCTATGCCTATCTTAGATTTTGAAATCTATACCAGTCCTAGATATCTGAAATCTTTACCAGTTCTAGATTTTTCAAATTGTGCGGTCTGAAATCTATACCTTCCCTAGATATCACTTTTATGGTTTAGACTGCCATTATGAAAATGGCACACGGAATACCGCCATTTTAACGAAATTGCACATTAGTGGAAGATATTCCGCGGAGCTCGCCCTTATCCCGAGCTGCAGGAAGCAACTGTTTCTCTGAATCATTGCAAACAAATTTTTTGTAGTTCAATTTGTAGGTTGATAACGTTGTGGCCTATTGTAATCAGTGTTGGATTTCGTGCGCAGTCCTTCAAGGAGATGATTGCAATGTGTCTCGTGAAAGATCCAGCTAAACGTCCGACCGCTGAAAGACTGCTTCGGCATTCTTTCTTCAGACAGGCTCGCTCTGTTGACTATTTGGCTCGTCACGTTTTGTATGGACTGGCGCCTTTAGGAGAGCGTGTAAAGAAACTGAAGGTACCTTTCCTTGTTCCAAGATCACACATCATCGCTCAGTGTAATGATGCCTTGTCTACGGGATCGGAGTTGATCCCAGTGTTTTGCTTTGCGATTAACTAGAGGTGGTCAAATGCATGATCTTCAAGACCTGCACGATCAAAAACGCATCATATGTTGGTAGTCATGGTGCTTCATTTCACTTATTTTATACTGTCCCTTGGTCCTTCAAACTTTGGTTTTAGCCCGTTGTTATGCCATATTATACGTTATAATGAAAATAGAAAAAGGATTCCAATGATGTAGTTCCTTGAAAGAAAGTTTCACGTGTACTATGATCGATGGTGAGTGACGCTTGATACCTAGTCAGGAGGATCTACTTACTTCTGCAATTATTTTGCTGCGAGCAGGGATTTGATAATTGCAGGTGATTCCATCATTGCCAAGGTTTTGTTTCTTTGATCATCGATTTGATTTTTTTCCGCAAACTGTGTAGGACAACGGTGCCAACCAGCTCGTCCAAAATGAGCAAGAAGTTCAATCTCAGGTAACATATTCTGCTGATCCGATTCAAATGTAGAGGCTACCTTTTTCCTATTCCTTCAGATATAGTCGAAAAGTAGTGTACAAAATTTTCACTGTCCACGTTCTTTTCCTATGGGTGGAGCTCATGAACTTGTTGAAGAAGTGGACGCTTATCTTTGCTCATGTTGTGTGTCTCCATCTCTACCAAAAAATTTCCTGACGACTGGTATTCAACCCTATCTTCTTGCTTTTGTTGGTTTGCCAGACCTTTGACTGTATACGTAGGTCTCTACATGTCTATTTCTGTGCCACTTATTCCCGCCCTTATTATCACAACGATTCTCTGACAGAATGAATACAAGCGAGGAGTGAGCGGTTGGAATTTCAATCTTGAAGATTTGAAGGCTGAAGCTGCCCTTGTACGTCTTTTTGTGCCACACATTTAGACACAGACACAGAGAACTTTTTAATTGCATCATTAAATTATATTGTCTTTGAGTCGTCCAAACCAGAATGCATCCTGGAACAGAGGGTCGTAATCTTTGTAACTCTGTGAGTAGGATCTTACTGACGAATGTGAATGGCGTTTAACAGATACAAGATGATGATGAAGTTCTGTGCACGGAAATTGGGAAGGAGGTGATTGTTGTGGAGGACATTGAGCAGGTCACAGAGCTACATGTTCTTCCAGTCAGGGAAGCCAATAGAGATGTACCCGTGCATTGGCTACCTTCATCACCTCCACCTTCCCTGAGCCGACAATCCTCAGTGGACAGATTCCAGCAGCCTGTTACAATACATTCCATAATAGCTGAGACCACAAATGACGTAAGAACTGACTTACGCTTTATCTCAGTTGATTTCTTTTGTACCTGAAGGTACTAGTCGAGACATGATTGGACGGACACCTAAGCCTACTCCTCAGACTTGTTAGTTTGTTCTCTCTTTCCACTTTGCATTTGGCATATCACTTGCGTGCTGGGATGTTACTCGAGTCCCGGGTGACGACAGTTGGAATCATCATTTGAAAATTTGTGAAACAATCACTTCGATTCATATGTGTCATCTCATCGCAGGCAGGAGAGCGAGTGACAAGGGTTAGATCAGGACCCCTCCCAAATCCTGTCCTACCGAAGCCCGCAAATGGCATGAGGTAAAGTCATCTGCTATTGTGTTGGTGATTTCACGATCTGCAGTCTCTTGTCTGCATTACCTACAGTGTTGGTGATTGATGGGATCGACCGTACTGGTATGCCTGTGGAGATCATGTTTCAATACGTGGTAGTCTACCTGGATCCTTGCGAAAGAAAGGTCTTGACTTTTCTTGATGTACATGCAGAGGCCGTTTTGAAGTGTCTGAGGACTATGATTTCGAAAGCTTGGTCCTGAATGACTCGCCAAAGGAAAGCCGAAGAACGGAAGACAGAGAGAAATCACGACGAGAAAAGGAAAGTAGAGAACTTCGTAAAGCTGATGATAGGGAGCGGAAAGAGGAGAGAGAGCAAAGGCGTTCTGATGATCGGGTTGATCGAGATTCGTTTCGCCGTGTAGGAAGTTTTGGATCTGAGCGTGTGCTGTCATCAATTCGCGGTCTGACCATGGACACACGAGAGTTGGACAGGTTTGATCCGGACTTCTGCATTCTACTTTACTATGGCTGCTCTCCTGTACCTCAATTACTCGGAACTCGAATTCCATCTTTGAAATTTTCGTCTAGCATTGAACTTCATTAATTGGCGTACATTGGATCTATGTGTGCTGCATGTGTTTGACAGTTAAGCTTCTCGAAACTAGATTGAAACTCTCCCATTGCAAAGATGGGACTAAGTGAATCGTAATGGATGACCTTGTGTCACCTTGATATGCTCACTCTAGTGTATAACTAGGTGGAGGTTTGAGCATGACCCCTGAATATATCAAAGGTCGAGAAAATTCTTGTTGCGTGGTACCATGGATACTGGTTCTCATTTTCTACTCTGTTCGATTTCTAGGATGGTTCGCTTCGTTTTTTTAAGTGTGCTTGTGGGTTGTGTTTGAAGATTGAAATTTTATTCAGCTTTTGTGATTCAACTAATTCGATATTTTCTTTCCTGCAGGGACAAAGACTCTCGCCAAAATGGACGGAGTGGTGAGGATCTTGTTCGGTTAGGACAGCGGGAACGCCCTTATAGCGGACCATTAACCTCGACGACTGATCGTTCTAATGGCGACTATCGACTCGTCAATGGAAATCAAGCAGGGTCTAGACCAGCTTCCGGTATGCCTCTCAAGTTATTAATGTAAACTCAGATTACTGCAGATTCCAGCAAGGACTATCTTTAAACCATAGACGTATGTTCGTTAATTAATGCCTTGGGAATGCCTTCTAATTTTACGCACACTGGATGCCAGTTTTCTGATGTATTTCTATTTCAATTAAACAGGAAATAGGGAGATTTCAGAGGAAAAGGCGATGTCTCCCAGTCAAAAGGGTCCTGTTCTCCAGAAAGGACGTTTTTCAGTTATTTCGGTTGACTTGAGTTTTGAGGTAATTCACTGAAATGCATCGCTATTTGCTACCTAATCCATCCACATCGATCAACCTAGTATTGGGATAGTGCATGATGTTGGATACAATGAATGTTCAACCGAATACTTAGCTTGAGATTATGCATTATGTTGCATTGATCTACATATGCCTGACCAATTTTTAAGCATTCATTTTCTTCAGAAATCACGTTGTAGTTGCATGGAATTTTAACCCCTAAAGCCCCGCTTGTCCCCTTGGGGGACAATTTGGGTCCGGGTTGGTTCCTATTGTCTCAATTTGAAGTGAATTTTTTTGAGATTTTTTGAGGTTGTGTAGCTTTGCAAGAGCTTTGTGGATATATATAACTTTTGTTTCAATCGGATGCCGGATGAAAAAGTTATGGCACAATGAGCAAGAAATGGACATTGGCGGGCAGTCCAAAAAAAATTACAAAAAGTCAAAATATATTTTTTTGAATTTTTTTCCTAAAAGATTATGTTTTTACCTATATTTGAAGTTTTGATTCATTCTATTTGGACAAGGGATGAGAAAGTTATGGTAAATCTTATTTTTTCGGGCAATTTAAGCATCTTCTTGAAAAAAAAAATTTTGTTCAACTTTGAATACTATTATCTTCCAATCCGTACGGTTAAATTTGATGAAATTTTTACTACATGATCTCAGACAAGTTAAGTACAAGATCCTACGGTTAAATTCCCCCCAAAACAAAAAAACTTGGTTTCCTTAAGTGAATACAACAGAAGTGGTAGTTTTGAGTGGTTTTTGGCAAAAAAACACCCTCGGGGCTTTACGGGTTAAGAGAATGTTCACCATCTGCAGAGTAGCACAAGGTTGAAATTATTTCCGTTCGTGATTTGTGCAGGATTCCCTTCACATGAGCTCAAGAAGAAGTCCGAATGCGCAGGTACACAACTTTGATTCATTTTTCAATTTGCAAACAACCCTTTTTTGTAACTCATAGAATTCCGGTGATGATGTCCTTGATAAAAGCATGCCGTACCTGTATACCGCTAGTGTCATCCGTAAATATATGCATCTATATGTTTATCTGTAAGTACTGCACAGTTCTTTGTGTCCCTAGGATGAATTGGTTTAACAAGACGGCCCTCATGGTTTTGCAATGTACAGGTATCACTTCAGAAGTCGGTTAGCGCTGGCGAATGTTCTAGCGATTGGAAAATCCCTGTATGTTGAAATCTCTGCAATTTCATTTTGAAACTTAAGTCGAACTTGTCTGATAACCTCAGCGAAGTGACTAAGTAATCAGAATGTGACTATTCATGAGTAATCTTCTGTTTCGTCATGGTTGTCCTAATAATCATTAGTCAAAGTCCAACTCCATGAAATCCGAGGTACTGTGATGTTATGAGCCTAATTTATTCCTGGCAAGCCCCAACCAGTACAAGCGATCTTGATAGTTTTAGGCATCTTAATGTGATCTTCAAGAGTTTGCTGCATCTTAATGTGATCTGTAAGTAATAGTTACCCCTTAGGAATAATTATATGTTGATGGAACTTGTGATGTTTTCGCAATACTCGGCATCCTTGAACCAACAGTCGACAGCATCAAACCAAAATGGTAATGGTGCAATTTCAGTTTGTGGTGGAATCATTCCTCAGCTACATCAGATCCTTCAACATGGACAAAGACAGCAGGTAATCAACAAAATCTCTCCTGCACCAGCATCTTAAGCACTCTGACGTAATTTTTTAGAATTCGTCCTTGTACGTGGGAATGCATTTCACTTTGAGTTATCCATCCAAGATATTTGGAACTGATATGAGTGTAGTTTAAGACAGGATATATGTGATCTAGGGCCTTCAGTTAAAGAGTAACATCGTTATGAGAGGGATAGTGCACTTTTTTCGGTTATGGTGTTCTCATGCATCTATGTGTAGAGAAAGAACGGCCTTTTGCTTTAAATTCCTGCATAGAAGAACGCCATGGTATACTTCAACTCTTCGTTTTTTATGTCACAAATAAGCGCAGAAGTTTCCGAGATAGTTGCAAAAATCGGATTTCCTCTCCCAAATGACTACTGTCCGTTTGTGCTTCAATCAATATTTTATTTGTACTCTCATTTAATTACTCTATATGTGCAGGAAGGTATCTCTACCCTGATTCATTCCCTTGGTCCAAGCGACGTTGGCAACTGTAAGTTCTTCCGACTGCAATGTGTAAATAGCATAATTATGTAGCACGATACTTACTGTCGACTTGTGCTTCAAACGTTCGAGATCTTTTTAGCAATTGCAAGTCTTATGTGTATGCAAAGAATGCATGGATAGGGACTGATAAATATTAATAACCTGGAAACTTTTGTGAATGCAGTACAAGCTTTAAATGGTGCTTCACGATATATGCGAAGTTTAAGTGCAAACTATTCTGGTGATTCCTCGGTGAGCATGTCTACTAGAATCTGTTTCAGATAGTTTTACTAGAATCTTGCAAACTCTCGATGAAGGGCCTGCTGGTTTGTTCTACTTAGGCGATCACCGTTCAACGTCAAGAGCGCATTTATAAACCATTTTTTGTTCATACTAAAAGAGAGAGAGGGAGGATCTTTACGTTCTTTTACGATTGTTCAGAGAATGTAAAAGGTGACAATATTCTACTAAAGCTTGTCTGTCTTATCCTAAATATCCAATGAAAGTGTAAATATGCCTACATGGTTATTATTGGTCCATAATTCTTTTAGTGGTTGTCATGCAGAGTGCTTGTGGTTCACCACGAAGTCCAAGGGGTGGCTCTCGCAATCGCCTAAGTCAGGTACCTAGTGCTTATGTTTCTACAGAACTCTCGAGGTGATCTTGTCACATCACTATTTTCATTTAATTAGCTCTGAGGAGAAAGATGCATTGTCATAATCCAAAGAGCACAACCTTGGACATATTTAATAGTATTGATTCTGAGGACGTCTCCATTCATAAGTGACCTGTTTCCATGGAGATGAACATGCTCAGTTCAATCCCCTCTCCGTCTGGTACATTAAGCGTTTTGACGTCTTATTTTCCAGATTGAGACATCGCAAAAGGGGTTCTACAACTGCCAGGTCGAGGTACCAACAGATAAGGAGCGTGAGCTTCTTTCTAAAGTATCTGATCTTCAGGCCAGGTTCAATACATATTCAGAATGTTCATGTCATTTAAAAACATATGACTTCTGACTGAGGCATGTTCCTTAAATTATTGCAGTTCTTATTCTTACTTCATATTGAAAGACACATTACGTGGTAAAGCTTGGAATCTCATGTGATATTTGTCTTGCCAGGATGGCAAACCTTGTGGATGAGCTGCAAACTGTGAAACTGCGCAATGCTTTGGTACGTTTATTATTGAAGAAAAACCATCCTAGACGGCAGTCTCCAGTGCCACTGCCACGATAAATGCTAGCCGATGAATTTTAAGTATGCGGGACTTTAAATTTCCTGCTCTTTGTCGAGGCGTTTTCTGTAGGCAGAAGGCATGTGCTACATGACCAGAGAATTTGTTGAATTTCCTGTAGAAGCTTCCTAACGTTTAGGCCTGTGAATGTTACTCAGCTTGAACGCCAGTTGAATGCTATTTACAACAAAGAAGAAGAAGAAAGGATAAGGAAAGAGGACGCAGTGAAGGAGAATGGGTGACATAATCGAAGGCCAGCAACTTGCCACGACACTGTTAGCCGCGAAAATATCGTGTCTACCAGGTGGGTTAACGAGCTAGACTTATGTCTAGTGTAAAAGTTTTATGTATGCTGCTCTATATGTGAGTAAGATATGTCAAACGGTACCCTGACAGGAGTGGACACATCTTTCGGGGGCATGTCTGAGAAAACTGAAGCGTCTCCTTTCAGCAAAGCAGCCCTCTGTTTATTGTTTAATTACAAGCTTCAGATCAAATCACCTTATTCATGCTATCATGCCAACTGTACTTTGTCTACAAACCTCCCGCCAGTGGGACATCCTCCACTGAGCAGTTCAAACTTATTAGCGCCGGAATCTGTTGCAATGCACTTGCATCTATTCGTGAGGGTTTCAGGATAGAATGGTTTATACTTTTCTGTCCTATGACAAAATTCCATGAATTAGTATTTCAAAGGTGTACGATAGTGGTATCATACTTGGGTATTACATTGCGGATACGTTCAACACGTCCTCAACTTGCGTTTGCAAAGGATGTTCCATTAACCCCGAAAGGGAGTTGAATACATTTGCCCTGTTCTAACTTGTAGAATGAGTGTTTTAGGATAGTAAGATGTATTATAGAATGTGCATGAAAGTGCCGATTGATTTGAATGTCTTTGCATATTCATACCATATTGATAAAAGAGTGTTGCCTAATCTTTGTGATTTTTTTGGAGGTGGGATGTCATTTTCATAAAATGTGCTCACCAAATAGACAGAAATGGTGCAATTGCATATATATATAATCACTTAGTCATGATGTGAATTGGGAAGGAAGGTCCAATCCACTTGCCAATTCTTCTGTTGTTTATACATGATAATAAGTTGTGAAGGTGGTCATGCATTTGCTTTTGTGATAAACATTATGTGAGCGTAGTAATGTTATTTATATGGCATTGGGTTTGAAATCAATTTGCTAGGAGAATGCGATGTGCATTCAAGTGTGGTGATTCTATGTGGGATTGGATTAGTGATCCCATGGCTCCTAAAGGTGACCATTTCCATTAACTTGCACTTCATTCCTTGAAGATGAACATTTAGTTTTTTTTGTAGGATATGAGAACATTTAGGAAAAGGAGTGGTTTGCAAGTAACAATGTAACAATGTATGATGGTGCCAAACAACAAAATAACCATTTTGTTGTACTTATACTTCACTAAATTATATTGTATTTGACCTAACATACTAATATATTCTACCACATAATGGACTACAGCTTACATTTTAAATTTGCATTTAAAAAAAAAATTAGACAATTGCATCTTGATATGACACTTATTCAATGCTTGATTTAGTTTCCAATATGGTTGTTTACCTTGTCAAATTTGGGTTTCCAATTGAAACATTTTGAGAACATTTAGTGGTTCTTAATTTCCCTTAAGGATTAAGAATTCAGTGAGTTTACTTATTTGTATGCACTATGTTTTGGACTAGAATACAAGTTCTATGCAAATTAGAATATTATGAATGAAAAAGGCAAGTTGAGCATCACTTCGTCAAAATTGCCAAATAAATGTTATATTTTAGAATTCTAACTACTATAGAAAAAATAGAACTAGTAACACTTGTTATACAAGTTTTTGACAAATGTCAAACATATAGTACGCAGGCAATGCTTTGGTGCTTAAATTGAGATATCAAGGCAATGCTATTGTTAGTACACACTATAGCCAGACTTCTTTATACCTAAGGACTCACATTAAAATTGATTAGCATTCACAATATTAAGCAAAAGGTGGCCTTGAGTCAAAGCTTGTGGTGTATGTCAAAGTGAAATTTAGTGAAGTGAAATTTGCCTTTTTATACATTTAGATTGTATACTTGTGTCGTGAGCCTTTATATTGTATTTTCAAGGGGACAATAGAAAGGATGGAGGCAAAGAGTTATTCACGGATTGCCTTTGCAATTATTTGCATACTCAAAGATTACTTGAAAGGGAATCATATTCAAGCATAGGATTTTAGAATGCCAACTACCAAGACTATCTCATTTTAATAAATTTATATTTCAAAATATTTTAAATTTCTAATTTAATTCACTACCAAATGGTAGTGATTCTTGGATCTAAAACTTACTAAGAAGCGATAGAAATTAAAAGTCTTCAAAGGCATATTTGGCAATATATTCTCCCTTTCTCAACTAATTAAATTGCTAAATTGCTACAAAATCTTTGGATGGTATTATTTTTTTCCACAAAACTATCTAGCCTTGGATGATTAAATGATTAACGTTCCCATTTTTCATGTTCCATTTATGCTTATAGATGTAAATAGATTCACCACTCAAAAAAACATCTCTAGAAGCAATCAAGCTCAAATGAAGGGATCATTAATCCCTAATTAGTCCCTTGCATAACCATTTTGTGGTCCCTACTTATCTTTGGCCATTTAAAATTTATGAAAAGCAAAGATTTTTTTCATTTTATTTTTTCATTTTATGCATAGGTAAAATGATTCACCTTTGAATAGGTATAAATACTATAATTTAAAATATTATTGCCTAAATTTGTAACTTATGAAGAATGTACAAAAAGTGTACAATTAAAGTAGGAAAAAATTACTAATAAAAATTATGACAATTTCATGATTAAATCTTTGACCATTTTTATCGTCATGTGTAAGACAAGGCTATTGTATTCTATTTACTAGGTAGAGGTCAGGTGTGTTATTATATGAGCATGTGAGCATGAGCTTGTAAACCTGTGGACATACATGTTTTTAGGATGAAGTCTTTTACGGAACCTATGAGGTTTAGGGTTGTTGCATCCTACTTTATCTATTTGCATAATGAAGGCAATATACTCAATATTTTTTTCTTAAACTTCCAATTTGGGTAGTAATACACTTGCTATGGCTGAAAATTTATTTTCTACGTTACATGTACTACTTAATCTCTTATCTTATTGATTGATTGATAAAATGAGAAGATTACTTCAATATTTCACATAGAAATTGAATCCAACAAAAGTGATGTGACTAGAATTAAATCCAATAATAGTGATATGACTAGAAATAGAATTACATAGAAGAAAATATAGATTGAAAACGGTCACTATTATTAGGCAATAATGGCTCATCATCTAATTCTACAATTGTCACATTTAAGAGTAATATTGAAAAACTTTGGGATCTAAAGTAACAATAGTTTTTCATGTACTAGAGATAATTCACTCAAATGTGAATTCAGAAGCTATTGCCTTGATATACTTAGAAAATATATAAGGCTTCTCTGATCTTAGAAAAAATTTGGACAAGGAATAGAACGGCTAGTGTACAACTTCATTGGATTGATATCATATTGCATATAAAAAATGCATTATTAGAGATGGTTTAAAATAGGCTGAGGCTTAAAACTAAAGAAGATATGCAAATTGAATATAGACTTATTTACTGAATTGAGATGTCTTCACAATGTGTGGGACCTCAACATCTTGTATATCTAAATCATCCGAAGGCAATGTGATTCATGAAGATGATATAGGAACAACATTTATTGCACAAATCATAGGGATGAGCAATGCATCAATGATGGTCTTGTCATCTTCAAGGGTAATGTGATTGTTTAAAATCTTGCAAGTGTAGATGGAGGCACCTGAAACAACATGGACAATAAATTCAAATGGAAAATTTTATGGAAAAATTGGATTAATTAGTTTTCAATAAAATTTGTTGAATTATGTTTCCCTTGAAGTCTAGTTTTTGTGGTAATATTTTGATATCAATCCAAGTTGTTTTGAATGTTTGGGAGCAATTCAAAGTTTAAAATCCCGACATTTTTGGATTACAATGAACTTTGGCAGCTTGTTTCTTCTTCATAAAATGTCCGTTTCTGATAATTGTTTTTGAAAAAGTTGCACATACTAGCGTAGTTTGTGTGGTTAAAATTTCACATCAATCCAAGAAGTTATGAGCAACTGAGGAGCATTTTATTAGAAGGAGGTTCAGCCTCAAATGTGTTTTTTGCAATTTTTCTTGCAATTTTTTGACATTTCAAAGTCATTTTGCTGACCTCACCAAATTCAGGTCTTTATTATGAGTAAAACCACACATGATGATGAACCATGTCACCTGTTCAATAACCTAAAATCACACACATGGGTTGGCAATTTCTCACCACATGAAGTCATTTCCATTTCTACATCCCATGTGCATTGTTTTGGGCACTTTTGTAGGGGCAGTTCTTAATGCTTGAACTGTTTTCGAGCCTCCTCCTCTACTTGTCCATCTGCAAACTCAAAGAGAGGCTAAAGCCATGTGGATGAGTCCTGATTCCACTAGTAGGAACAACAATAAGGTAACTATATAGCTCTGAAATTGTATAGGCTCTAAAACCACCCACATCCTCAAATGTACATTATGTGTACATTTTTTCTTTCATAGTCTTTAACAATGTACAAACAATATACATTTTAAGAAGTGGGCGATTTTATAGCCCTATGGCATTTCAACTTCAAAATTTTATAACTAATTTCACAAAGCTCCAAAAAATATGAAACGACTTGGGTGAGATGCCAATTCCACTTGTCTTTCAAGGAAAATTAACTGAAAATTATTTCAAGAAATTTTGCCTCCCAACAATTTAGTTTCAGCACTTTAGGTGGGCGATTTTTGGACATGTTACCTTAGAAGGATTGGATATATAAATCGGGAACTGGTAGTCCTTCAAGCATGTCAACAATGATCAGGTTTATGTATGGGTTATCAATGAGGACTCCCTTACAAAAACATTTTTTGTCCAGCATGTGCTATAGCAAATTAGACTTTAAATAAAACTTCAGAAATGAATCAAAATTTTAAAGTTCAAAAAGTTCATGAAGAGAAGTGGAGGTCCAAGTCTTATCAATGAATTTGACAATATTTCGGTAGACTTTGGGTAAAAGAGCATCATCTAAACTATGCACCCTTGCAAGCGAAAAATAAATGAATCCATCAATAGAGATGTCAGATACATTCACCATGCCATCTTTAGTAAGTGATAAATATTCTGAGTCATGCTTGGAGCCCTGGCAAGGTTGTCTTTATTGGATGTGATTTCAAGTTTCAAC
>OX579635.1:279066-315075 GCA_951230915.1 Antitrichia curtipendula | reverse complement strand
ACCCAAACAACTTTCACTACGCCATCACGAGCTATTTGGAAGCTGGACTCTTTGTGTATTGACCTGGCTATTTCACGATTTTATCTTGGAAATATGATGGTCCAATTCCTAAATGACTTTGAGTCTAAAAGAGTGGATTTGTTCTTTTTCAATGGATCCCAGCACTCTCTTTTCATCCACTAAGTTAAATATGGATCGTTTCCTCCGGGATGGACTCAGCTTCAATCTTTCCTTGAGAAGGTAACCTATAAATTCCTTCTTGAATTTGTTATAATTGATTCATTGTCATTTATTCTTCTTGAAAAATTTCTCTGGGTTTTTTTGGACCTTTCTAATGATGTCACTTTTACAATACATGATGGATAAAGAAAAAGCATTCAAAGATGTTATTTTACATCTCAAGCCATTGATATTATGATTCTAGATATTCTTGAAGGTTTGCATGTCCTAGGAGTATCTACTCCACCATCAACTAAATTTTTACTAAAAATCTCCATAATGGTCATTGCTTAATATCTTATCTCTAGGACTATATTTAAAAACACACTTAAAACAACCCTTTCTCTTGTAATATTAGTAGTATATTCACTCACTCATGAAGAAAAGACATCTGGTAAACAAAAGGGAAGGTACAATATGTGATGACAAATTACTCTTCATGCAAATGGAAATTTTTTGATTACATCAATCTGCAGGCAAAGCATGATCTTCATGAAAAATCAAAAGCAACTACTATGTTGGTTGATTGAGAAGCTAAACATGGCAGCCATTGATACTATTAATTGAATTTGACTTCCTAAAAAGCAACTAGAACAATAGAAACCAAACCGTTGAAATAAGCAGGTACATACAAAAGAGGGAGCCTGTAAGTCATCTACATATAGCACTAGAATTCTTTGATTTACAAAACAAAAAAGATAAAAGCAAGTTTGAATACATATGATTGAGCATTGACTTATCATCTTGTCATGTAATCTACTAGAGAAGCATAGTAATGACCTGTTCAATGACAATAAGCAACAATTATTACAATATGCTTGAAGTGTAATGGAAGTTTCAGAAGGCTATAAATAAGGAAGCTACGGGATAGGCATTATGTAATAGACATTGTTGTAGAATGTATGTACTTGGAAATCATGAACTAGGTGAGAGTGCTCAGTTGTAAGTTTAATTACGTATGACGGTGCTCATGTGTGCCAACGAGTTACGTAGTTCTTTCTCTTTAATACCCTTGTCATCAAACTACCTCAAAAATTAATTATTTTAGCAAAACTAAATCCCATATCAACATACACTTTAAAACTATTGAAAGAAAGTGAGGTAAAAATTAGTCTCTTTCACCTTTAGAAGATTAAGATTCCAAAGTAAAAATTAGTTGAGGATTAAGGATTTCATAAAAATATTTATACAATGAACATATATCAATTCAAAAAAAAGATATATTATAATTTTATTTATGATAGTATTTATTTAAATTTTACAATCTAAATCAACAGAATGAGTTTTGGTCGTGAATCTTATTGTCTTCTATCTCATATGTCAAATACTTGTTTCTCCCTTGCTTAGGATTTTTAAGTCATATGAATTTGTATGTAATGCATTGTAAAGGCCGGATACATGTATCATCAAATGGAACAAAACCACCCTTTTTTTTATCAAATGCATATGCATAATGGGGTCCAACATGTTAAACTGCTTGTTTTTTTTGTAAAAAAGTTGATGTTGGTAATAGTTCACTGAACAATATGTTTCTATATGCATGTTGTGCTCATGACTGAAGATTTCTTTAATTCTAGCTTTGTATGAGGCTCTTGTGTTATCATCATTTTCCACAACATCATAATAATATTTTTTCAACATACAACCCTTGTGGATGAGTATGAAAGGCACATGATAGCATCTAATCCCTATATACAATGCTTTAAAGAAGACCACACTAAATTTGAAGCATGTTGATATGAGTTGTTAATTGGACTAATCATTATGCCTTTTAATTTTGCAATGGCACTGCAAAATGAATTGGAGGCTTGCTCCAACATCTTCAACAAATATTTTGCTTTCTTCATAGATGATGTAGTCAAACAACAATTCAAATGCCACTCTGGACACTGCACAATTTGAATATGCCTCATACCTTCTAGAAAAATCAAAGCATTATGAACTTCAACAAAAGCTCTTTCCCTTGTTTCCATACCGTCAGCCTTAGCTGCAATGCATAGTTGAATTTTATGGAGTAACGTATTTGCAGTGTATTGAGCAAATGTTGCTTCTATATTATTTTGATTGATTTATATGTTGTATCTTTTAACTTTCCTCTCATACGAAAAACACCAAAAAACATCGGAGTTGCCAAATTGTAAAACATCTTTTAAGATGTGAGTAGCACCCGCCATATGCTCCAAAGGTCTACCATTTGGACCATCTACTGCTTCTAAAAGATTGCGCTACTTTTGTTGCAATTGACGAGCAACATATAGGTCTTCTATACTCCACCCTTTATCTCTAGTCCAATTGAAAAAGAAATGAGCAATATCAACAAGCAAACGTCCTATCATACATTGTCTATTTGAAAATTGATGTTTATTGGCTTCCAATTTGTTCATAAGAAAAGGTAATACTCCCATCACAAAATGTTGACATTCTTTTGCAATATAGTTTTCATGGTTGTTGATGGAATCTTATGGCCATTGCCCTTGTCTTAGTTTATATGTGCACACTTTAGTAACAGAGGTGCAAATTGCATCCACAAGTTCTAGCAAGGCATCTGCTTTAGGGTGCTAATGGATGTCATGGAAAAATTTAATCATGAAGTTTTTAAACATATTGGAGTTTGCTATATGCATAATGTCATAGACCAAATCTTGCAACAAATTGAATCTACTTAAATGGTAGAGTCGCCACAATTTTAAATCTCCAGATACTCTAGACTCCATGCTCTATTTGTTTCTAGCCTTCTTGTTGTTTTTCAACCTTATTAGAGTATCTACACTACAACGTAATTCCTTAGCAGTTCGCCTTTCCAGAGGGTGCATACATTACCTTTCATTGTTACTATATACATATTGGCCATCAACCAACTCTAAATGCATTTTACATCTTTGGCAAGCTGTTTTTCCAAAAGATTTCAAATTAGATATTTTATATTGAGCCAAATGATCTCCAGTCATGAATATGAAGAGTGCCCTTAAGTTAGGCATTTCAAACTAAGGGAAGAAGTTGCTAATTTTGCAAATTGGATAGATGTATTTGCAATGCATTCCAATTATAAACAAAGCCTCAAGCTATTCAACAAACGGTGTTATAAATGCAATAAGTTTTTCCTTCATTTGCCCTACAACGTAAGGATGGTTGCCAATTAATGGGATGAATAATACAAGTAGTAGAGATAAGCTTGAGGATGTTTTTGCATTAAGTATGTCAATCTCCATAGCCCAACACCCTTGTTGCTTCTTTCTAGATACTTGAAAATTGTCCTAGTGGCCAACTAGAGCCAGGTTTCATGGATCTCCTTGTACCTTTTTGGGAGCTAGTAGTACTTGCTTCTTGTATAGTTTGCATTTGAGTCTATATGACCTTGTTTCTGCTTGTCAATGATTTGCATTGCATAGTGTTTTATATTTTATTGGAAAAGCACAATATGATCTTTGACACTTTGTCTTGGGACATATAACAAAGAGTTCCCACTTGACCTTTGGGTTCTAAAAGTCTTGGTATTCCCTTATTTTTTCACCAAGTCAAACATTCACTATGGATGGAGGAGCTTCGTGCACATTCAACCACTATGTATTAGCTCTCCACATGGTTAGCATTTTGTAGCACAATGTTCTAGAAGCCATGGCATTCAAAAGCTCGTCTGCTATGCTAAGATAGTCAAATGCAATCATTTTGAACCTTGAGTTGTTACAGTGTGGGCATGTTTGTGCATACTCGAGACATGTTTGTTTGTCATTGGGAGGTGTACATGAACAAGTTATATATTTATTTCCATCATAACCATCTTCTTTAGTAGGCCGTAAAATAAAAGGCTCATGGGAAAATTTTCTAGTGCCTAGGCACATCTTCCATCTTTTAGGCTACACAAGGCCCCACCTTTTATATAAACAAATTAGCAATTTAAAAGATGAAGGGGTGGAAGTAGGCCCTTCGAAGCTACCATCCCAATCTTCAGGCATCATCCTAATTAAAGGGGCAAGCCTCACTATAAGAAACCCGCATTTTTTGGGGTGCTAGCAAAAAACGTGCTTTGTTTGTATAGATGTCTCAGCGTTGGTCGGGATACGGGCTGTTTTATGCAAATTTTGTTGGATGTTGCGGGGAACGTATATATGTTATTCGAAAAACGCATGAACTTCAACTATGACAGGCATGTTGTGAGTGACGTCAAAGAAAACATAGATTTGTTTTTTTTGACATCCAAGAAGACATGAGGAGTCCACGTCAGCAAGTAGACCAATTTTGCCTATAGGTAAGTTAGTAAAATTTACTACAATCTATAGTAAAATGTTGACCATATGTGAAAATTTTAGGCAAAGGGCAGCCACATGGCATGCTTTGCAAAAAAAAAGAAATGGATGGATGAGCACCATGGATGAAAAGAGATGATCTTTATACAAGTAGGGTGATAAAAAGTGAAACAATCCATATGGGATATACACAACAAGAATTGTGTTCAAACATGATGTCAGAAACAACGTCTAGATGTTTGAAACAATGTCAAGATGTACATGGCCAAGTTTCTCTATTCTAGTTATCCCATATTTTTTGTCTCACCATGGACAGAGAATGAATACAAATATGACCTTTGTAATCTAATTTTCAATAAAGGAATTTTTTCATTTGGCCATTAAAAATTCTCTTGATGGTAGATGGTAAGTTTTCTTTAATTCTTGGTAAATTCAACATTCTTTTTTGTTTATTTTATTTTATAATTTATTTTTACTAATTATTTTTTTGTTGATCTTCCCTGATGGATAGGGTATGCACCAATTGATGTCTCAAAAAACGTCTAAATTGACGATTCAAAAACAACATAAAAATTTTTAAACAAAATAAAAATATGTTGACTAGGCAAACCACGTCAGATTTTCCCGCGGCCACGTCACTGCCCATGTCATTAAGGGCCCGGATGAAAAATTGTCCCACGTGGCACTGCCCGGATGGAAAACGATGACATGTCGCCATCGTGGCATCTACATGTCATGTTTTATGAACTTCAAAAGACTACGTTTTCTGTGATGTCAAAGTATAACAAGTACAAATTAGGCCCGTTTTTTGAAAACATGGTCATGTTTTTTGCCTATCAATTATAACGAATTTTAGGTGACATCTACAAAAACACATGTGATGTCATGAAAAACATAACCTAACGTTTTTTGTGACATTTCAAAAAATACGGGTTTCTTATAGTGCCTATCTTCAATGGAGATTGTAGAATCATCATCATTTATATTTGGTAGACCTTCAAAAATTTGGTATAGTGTCCAATCTTGTAATTCCAAATGCATTCTTTTATTGTCCCACTGTGCTTGCATTTTAATAATTTGGTTCTTCATCTTCATTTGTAAGTATAACCTCCAATTCAACATTACATCAACTTGCAGCACTACTAGTGGTTGTTGAGGGTCCTCATCTTGTAAATTTTCTTTTAGAAATTGCACTTCATCTTGCAAATTTAGCATAGGTTGGACATCCTTTTGAAGTTGTAGTTTAGTGTCTTTTTTGTGATGCCGTTGTTGAGTCTTATAACTCACAATTTTAAATCCTATTTTTTCATTGCTCAATCTACATTTATTGCATCTACACTTCAAAGGCCATATTTGTTATATTGAGACTTTTGCAAATTTTGAGATAGAATGCTAGTTATTGGAAAATTCATTTAAAAAAATAATAATTTAAACTAAATAAATAATGCTGAAATAGTGATTCTATAATGAAATTCTAAAAGTTGGTATTGTTACTTATTTATAAAAAAAAATACCAATAAAGAGTTAAAGTTGTTTATCTTTGAGTTGAGGATAAAAATGAGACTGTGAGAAGTCTCAATATAACAAATATGACCTTTTCACTTGTTTATTGCGATGTGCAAGAATTCGTGCCATTATAGAAGAAATGAATGTTCAACAAGAATATATGTATATATGAATGAGCTAAAATATAAGGAAGAATTTATATTATAAAATGGATGGAAAATATAGATAACACAATAAAAATAATTAAATATAAGATAAATATTTTTTGTAAGAATATTTACATTCAAAATTTTAATGATTAATAAAATCAAAAAAATAAAATAACAAAATAAACATTAAAAAAAGACATTAGAACCCTATAGCAAAAGTAAAAGTGTTTTTATTTTTTTTATATTGGAGTTATACAGTAGATGTTGTAGAATTGCATATGGATGAACTACATCTCACAAAAGACTAATAGGCAATTCACTTTGAGAATAAAGTTGAACATAGCAGCAAGTCCTACATCGAAGTGTATGGTAAATACAAAGTGATTGATTACGTGGTATTTCTTAATTTGAATAATATAATTATGTAGTCTAAGATGAACAAAAAAAAATTCATCTTCCAATAGACGCATGCAGTAACAAAATGAATCTTGAAGGACCTACATCTTTTTTCCATAAAAGAACACTTGAACTTCCCATCTTATTGCAAAGGAAATAAAACTTATATTTTTTTTTCTTTGCATATTTAACCATAGGATCCTATAGTAGACTAGTATAAAAATGTATGGAAGAAATTTCAAAAACCTTGACAACATAGATTGCAAGATATTTGCATCCAAAATGAAAAAAACAATGTTTTATTAAAACTTGCTTAACTAGATCTTTTGACTTTGAATCATCTGAACAAAAAAACTTATTACTTTTGATTTTGATTTTCTAAGATTTTATATTGAATGGTTGAATTGAAAATTCTTTAAAAAAATAATAAAAAACCACATATAATTTTTACTCATTAAGAAATTGTTAAGTAGAAGTTGATCCAAGGTTGAAGAAAAAACTAAATTGTTAATATTTCTAAGATGGAATTGAAATACAATAATTCCAATAATAAAATTATACTTGCAAGTAAATCTACATCTATCTACTAATTTTTTTTTTAAATTGTTTAAAAATTTCACAAATGAAGCCAATAAGTTATTATTTAAAGAAAATGCTTAGATTGTATGAAAAATTGAGATTGTCCGTTATTTTCTCATCATTATTCCAAACAGAATTAATCAAAACTTCTATTGGAGACAAAAATATAGAATTGTAGGGATTTAAAATATAAATATTTAGAGGTTTTAGTATTTTTTTCAGTATGAATCCCTCCACCCTCCATTTTTAGCTGATTGAGCCATACATTTTTCTATAGGGTACCAATTTGAAATGAAAATTATGTATCTACAAAGTTCTTGCAAAAGCACACATCTTAAAGAAGTCTTAAAAACATTCACTACAAATTTTAGACAATAGGAACCTACCCAAACCCACATTGTCCCTTGAGTAGACAAACACTTGTTCAAGGATAAATATTAGAGCAGATGCTTGCCCTAAATAAAAAAATAGAAAACATTGAGCCTTTTGAGATGAACATGTTGATTTCTTCTAGTCAAATTTTCAACGAAGCTAGTATGTGAGCGTGGAGCATGGAGTGTAGAGCGTGGAGCTGGAAACCTGAGCGGGAAACTAAATGTTTGTTGAGAATTATTTTTGCAACTAAAAGGTGACCAATTCTTTGGCAAATTTGAAAATATTTTGAGATTTTTCTAATAAATTGTACCTATGACCTTGGATTGCTAATGCCCTAAAATTGTGGAAAATAAGGTATTTCATAATATCTAATATAAAAACGTGAACCTAATCTTCCAGTGGTCTATGTGGCAATCAATTTTTCAATGCAAACAATGAATGTAATGAAAAATTCCGAGAAATGTTACAGTGAATCCTAAACCCGTGTTGGATGGTTTTTTAGATTAAAAAACAACAACTAACTATTGTAATTATTGAATGTAATTTTATACACACAAATTTTTTTGACCATGATATATTGGTATATTTGTTTCTTGATAAAGAAGGTGCTCTAACTATGAATCACATCCACTTAATGCAATAAAAAAAACATTTAGGCACAAAATGGACAAAATCATAAAAGACAAGAATAAAGTATTATTATTTTTATCTAAAATATAAAAACAATTATAAATATGAGGTATAAAATAGACAACCTTTATATTCACCATTCACAGAAAGTTAGAGTTAGCGGATATATTCCCTTAGTCCCACTAAGAACCTCCAAATTGGTTTAGAAATTGTACCACTAAAAAGGTTTTATTTACCAATTTTGATTAGGGTAGTTGCAAGAAACACCTGCCGTTTTCTGGCCAAAATGGCCGTAGTACTGGAGTACTATGACCTTTTGCAATAAATTTTTTTTAAATAAAATAAAGTATAGATAATTTGTAAAGCATTCAAAAAAGTATACATGTGAAAATTGAAGTCTAGAAAAATTTATCTCTAAAAGTTATGCACAAAAAAAGAGGCCTAGGAAAATAGAAGAATATAGATATTTTTGAGTTTATTTTTAGAAAATCGTAAAATAATTCAAATAATTCAAAAAAATAGCCATTTTTCCTTACTTGTGGGTTCTCTTTTTTCACTATTTTTTATTTTTGGAAAATAAAAATTGTGTTCTGTGCACGTGTACATAAGTAGTGCACTTTGAGCACATGTGGAAGGTGGATACTTTATTATTTTTAGAAAATCTCTTCATAGTCTTGTGTAACTTTAGTATAACTCCTTGTCTCCCAATTTCTACTTTCAAATTCGTATTTTTGGATCGGAAATAGGACTCAAAACCCCTAAAATGGCATAGGTAGACATCCAATCGGGGGCAGTTTAAAAATAGTAAATAAATTTTGAAAAATTGGAAAAAAATACCAAATTTCTGAAACTTTTATGTGTACCTTCACTTCAAATTTCATAGAAAACGAACATACGATGCAAAAGTTATAACCAAAATCCACTTGTCCAAGAGCAAGGGGACAAGAAATAGGACAAGCATTTCTTGCAATCACCCATTATTGATTGTTAAAGCCATGTGAAACAGAGGGTGGAATAGATACACATGTGATTTGAATTCTAGTTTTCTTGCTCAATGATCAAAATCAATATATGGAGTGGTTTAGTGGTACAAACCCTAAACTAATTTCATTGGAGTTTTTTAGTGGAATTGAGGCAATAATGATGAACTACTTTGCTACTTCAACAACTCAACAAGTTGCTTTCAAAAATATATTTAAGCTCATCAAATTTTATTGTAGAAACATAAATGTAAAGATCAACTCTTGCATTGAGGCAACATATCACTTTAAATATAATAAATTACTTTAAATCTGTCCACCGGATGCTCTTTTCCAACATCTTTGTTAGCATTTGTTAGAAATAGGGATAAAAATATTTTAGAAATGATCCCACATTCAATATGTATTGGTATTTTGTTTCATTTTAAACTATAAATATATTG
This sequence comes from Antitrichia curtipendula, assembly GCA_951230915.1. Classification (NCBI taxonomy): domain Eukaryota; kingdom Viridiplantae; phylum Streptophyta; class Bryopsida; order Hypnales; family Leucodontaceae; genus Antitrichia; species Antitrichia curtipendula. The sequence goes on along the minus strand of OX579635.1, from coordinate 305,554 downwards.
TTGCAAAGTATTGTTGATATCATGTAGCTAATTACTTAATATATGTTTCTTGATTTTAGATAGACTTTGAATGGAGTAGGACGAGATTCAAGAAGTTTGGGCAATTTTTTCATGGTCTTTGGCATTTGTTTAAGTTTCAATGCATATGCTGGATTAATAAGATTTTAGATGAAATGGATGAACTTGGACATTTGACTTTGACGCAGTTGGATACTTAGATATGCTTGAATTTAGATAAATCTGACCCACCTCAAACTATAAAGGCTTATATATGCTTACTTTCTAAATTCTTCTAAGTTTTTTAAACTTTTAAATACCTTTATAAGTTTCTAAAATAAATCATTTGTATTCATCAAAATACACCAAAGGCCATGGAAAGAATTAATCAATGTTAGCTTAGTTAGCAAAGTTGAGGTTAAAAGTCATTGATAATGATGAAGATTTTGGCATCATCCTTACCCCTTTCAAGACTTTGGGGTAGTCAACATCTTCCATATGTTTCATAGATATAAACATTGTTTTCAAGAAAAACAAACTTTCATCTAATACTAAAAAGTAATATTAAAAAATATCATCTAATAGAAAGTAATTGTTTCAACTACTTAACTCCAAATGAATACTTGTTGGCACCAAATTGTGTTTTGTCGGTCACAAAGATACCAAATATTTATAAAACAAAAATATAGTTCTCTAAAATAGCACTTCTAAAGCATTGTAGCCACATAGTACCTATCAACAATTTAACATTCCCATTAGAGGAGATTTTGGGGGTCTAGAGGGCTTTGAGTTATCATGGCTGAGGAAACAAGAGAGCAATACCATTGCTGTAGTCCGAACTTTGGCCATCTAAAAAATAAATAAAAATAAAAAAAAGAATTTTTTTTCAACTTCTTTTATCATTTTAAGAACTATTTTAGAATTTTAGAATTTTTTTTAGAATTTTTTATTTTTCTGACAGCAAGCCATTCTTTCATTGGACAAGAACAATAGGGGAAACGTGCCTAAAACGGCCTTCAGACCTCCCAAAAAACATCTAATGTAGTTATTGTTGGAGAACCCCCTAAATTCAAAAAAATGTAAAACAATCAATTTTTTTACATCTTCTATATAAAATCTTTTTTCTTTTTGGCACTCTAGAATCTTACTTTAACTTGTACTAAAAACAACAAAAACTCATTCATACGTATTGAATAATTAAAATATAAAGTAAATATAAAATAAAATTGCTCATCTCCAACCTTTCAAAGAAGGGAAATTGTCCATATTGACAAGCTACTTTAGGAGACTGCAAAATAGGAAAAAAATGTTGCAATCATTTTTAAGGATTTCTATTGGGTCAAAAAGGTATACAAAAGAGATATGGCATTGCAACACAAAAATTTCAAAAAATCAATATACTATATCTTTGAATACTAATGTTGCAAGTAAAGATGTTGCAAGTGCCAAATAATGCACTATGAGACTTGGAACCAACAACATTTTTCAAGAAAAAATTATAAAAGAAAAAAATTTATTCAAAGATAATTGTTCTTAGAACACAATCTTCAAAAGTACTTGTCAATATTGACCAAGGTCCCTACACGGCTTGGAATCCTTCAATATTCTTGTCCAAAAAACAAAAACAAAAATATCAAATTTTAAAAACTTCATAACTTGTTGGAGGAATCTAGGATTGTGGAGAGCTTATCGATACCAATAGGGTTCCTAAAGGGCCCATAGTCCTATAAACAAAATTGAAAAAATTAAAATCATTAAAAAAAATCACATATATTTTTGAAAGTTGCAACTATAGTTAGGCCTTCACTATGTGATTATTGTTGAAAATGACATCATCCTTATGAATCCTTGACAAAAAATACAACCTCCATAAACAATAGTTGGTTTAATATTTTATTTATTTACTTCAAAACAACACTTACACTTTTCTAAGGGGAACCTTTCATTGACATTCCTATTAGAAAGTGTGACAATGTTGGTACATATTTTTCTTGCATTCATGCCCTAAATGCAACTTAGGACCTTCTAAAGATTACTATCTTAAGGCAAATTTGGTGTGCTAGATGCAAATTATTTATCACTGGTAAAACTATCAACTCCATTAGAATCTCCCTCTTTGCTTAAAGGGACACAATTTATACAAGAATGGCTAGTAAAATTCACATTTTTAGCTTCACTGATGAGTGTGGTAATGACCATCATGCCTTCACACAAACTGAAATTAGCAATACTTTGTGTTCAAATAGGTTATTCTATAGTGGCGGGCGTTATACCTCTGGGCGGAAATTCTTTCCTCCTACTTTCAATCTAGTGATCCTTCCTAGAAAATTAGTCTCAATAGTATTCTTATTTTTTTTCAAAATCTCACCGTTTGTTTCAAAAAAGAAAGAAAGGACAACAATTACACCTTAAGTCTCTAAATGTTGTGTAGTATTTTTACAAAAACAACTAAATAATCTTGAAAAATAATTTTTAGAAATATTTTTTAGAAAACAACAACTGCACCTAGGGTCCTATGGAAATAGTGTCGTTACTGACTGTAGTCTTAGGGGGGCTTGGGTACAACTGCAATTTTTTTTTAAATAAAAATTAAAAAACTAAATTTGAAAGTTGCAGCTGTACTTCAAGGCCCTTTGAGACCTTGTTGGTACCGACGTTATTCCAAGGAGTCCATGGGTGCAGCCGGAAGAAGAAGAAAGAAGGAAAAAAAAAAAAAAAATTTAACCAACTGCACCTAGGGACCCCTTGGAATACTGTCGGTGCCGAAGAGGTCTCAAAGGGCCCTTAAGTATAGCTACAATTCTATTATAAATTTAAGAAAACAAAACAAAGCAAATATTTTTTTGCAAAAAGTTGCAAGGTAGTCTCTTTATGGACATTGCTAATGCCAATTAGCTCTCTACAAAGTCTAAGCTCTTGTTGCAATTTTTTTTAAAGTGATAATGAAATAAATATATGCATATATATAATACCTAAAATTGAAAAGAAAAATTGAACTTTGCATTTGCATTTTGAGTCTTTAGAGTTGTATTCAAAATTTTGATTTACAAAAATACTATTTAAATCTTTTTGAAAATCTTTTTTTTAAAATTGCAAGCTCCAAGGATACTTGTTGACAAATTATTTACAAAGGATTGTAGTAAGAGTTAGTAAAAAAGATTATTAAAGTAAAAAAATGTTGGAAGCTGACAATGATATAAAGGTACATGTTGGTACAATATTATTATGTATAAAAGTATTAGTTTTATATGATCAATCGACCTTGAAATCTCTTAGAAGACCTAACAAGAAAAATTGATATTGTGTTGATGAAGTGAACATACAAAGAAAAATAAAATTATTATTTTTTTTTTTATAAATTTTGAGTAGAATTTTTGGTGGTTGACAACTTGTTAAATATACCTATTGGTGCAAAGTAGAGTTCAATGAGCACCAATGACAACATCTAAAAGGCTAAAGACTTGCATATTTTTCTATGAAATTTAAATTAATGAAAGATTATTTGAAATGGTATAAAAATGGATCTAACACTTGAGATGGAGCTTTAGTGCAAAAAGTGCAATTGAATAATCACGTCCAATATTTGTACAAATTGCCTATTGTGCCATTCAAATTTTTTTGCATTATATAGTATATAATTGGTTTTTTTGTCTTGCATAAGTAACATTTAATTCTTATACAATTCCAATCAAGCATATCAATTCTCAATTTCAAAAACCAAAATTCCAGTTTGGATCAATTTTTTGTTTGATTTGTTTTATTTAATTTTTATGGTTTTATATGATAATTGATTGAAAAACATTGGTGATGAACTTTTTTAAATTTGATTGCATGAATATTTAGGAAACATCCGTACTCATATATTTCCTTCAACAAGCATCTCCAAAAGAGTTTTAGAATTTCCTCTATAGATATTTGATTCTTGAGGTGATATGCCTAAATTTTGTAAAATATATATCACTTTATTATAATTAGATTTTGCTATTTGACCTTCACATTGCAACTAATTTTTTACAATAGGGCATAACGGTACAATTGATTTGCCAAAATCTAACTCATGTAGAAATATTCATTTACAAAATTTAGGCATTTTGGATTTTTGACAGAGTAACATTAAAAATTCTATAGAGGGATTTTGAAACTTTTATGGAGATGCTTGTTGAAGGAAAGACGTATGTATGGGTGTTTCCTACATATCTATGCAATCAATTTTTAAAAATTCATCACCAACGTTTTTCAATCAATTATTGTAAGTAATCATGAATATAAAATGAAACAAATGAAATAATTGACTAAAAATGGAGTTTTATTTTTTTTAAATTGAGAATTAATATACTTGATTGGAATTGCGTACAAACCAAATCTTACTTATGCAAGACAAAAAATGCTAATTCTATTTTATTTTATACAAAATTCTTTAAATGGTACAATAGGCGATTTGTAAGGTTATTGGACTCCATTGTAGTAAGACCAAATCATTGAGTTCATTTATCTTAGTGCTTGAGATTTGGTGAAAGAATTTAATAGGTTGGACTTTGACTATGCTAGAATGGCTTGGAGAATTTATTTTAATGTTCTTTAAAATGATGTATTTTTTGGCAAAAGCCTTTGGGATGCCAAGGTTCCTTTCTTGTAGTCAATATTGACCTTCCTATTATTGATTTGGATTTTGAATCTACAAGTTGATTTTTGTTTGTTTTAAGAAAAAATTAAATTTTAGTTGCTTCAGAGACTTATAGATTTGTATCTTGTAGTTAATAAATGCTTCAAACCTTAAAATATTCTTAGTCAAAATGCAATAAATCTTAAATTTTTGTTGTTAACTTCAATCATACCTCACCTTCAATTTCACAAAAAGACCATATTCAATCAAATAATATGGTCAATGATCTAATAGTCAATAAAAATAAAGGTAACTGATGATGGAATTAAATTAGTCATATGTCATCCAAATCTATATCATGGCTAAACAATTGTAGAGATATAATTTGGTTTATAATGAATGAGGTTATTACTTATTAATATTATCAAAGTGCATAATGTATAAAAGATTGAACCAAAAATTTGAGACTCATGTATTTCTAAATGGAACAAAATCTATTTAAGTGATCACATGTTTTTTGTTGAGGAAAAAATCCATATACATAAGGTAAAAACAACCTACACCACAAGGATTTAAACCAAACAAGTCAACTTTGCTATATTTGGTTAGATCCAAGTTATTTAAACCTATCAAAGCAATTTTTTTTATAAAATACTATAAGTGAAAAAAGTATATAAAAAGTATTTTGCATGTACCTTGTTTTTAAATCTCTATAATCTAATAAATAACAGCTTGAGTTTTGCTTTAAGACTTCATTAGTGTAAAGAGTTGTTCCCTTTACTATGCAAACCATTGAGACTAATTGTGTAAAGGCAAATTGATTCATGGGATGCATTGTATCAAAACATATGGAATGCTAAAATTTTAAGAATTCAACAAGCTTATGACTAAAGAATGAAATCACAATGAAAGGAACCTAATGATCCACTTACTTAGGGACACCTTCAAAAAAATACTTGATTTATAGTTGACTTTTAATTATCCGTACATAATAAAAATGCCATTTCAAACTATACTAGTGTAGCCGTGTGTTATTGCCACAATCTAATGAAATAAAAGTAAAAATAATTTTTTAATTTTTTAATTCATATAAAAATTTAAAATTTAGTATCTTTTCTATTGTGAGTCCAAACGCCATAAAATAAAGTCCATGCACCCCCTCCTCATAGAGAACTTTCTCACAGTATTAAGAATGTGATAGAAGATGCACAATTTTGGAGATCTTACAGCAACAAACAAAATAAACAAACATAATAAAACAAACATAATAAAAACAACTAGATAAGATGTAGGCTTCATTTTTTTATGAAGCCAACATTGCATTTAATGCCGTGTAACATCCAGTCTTCATAAATGCAGTGAAAGAAAAACAGCAAGCGCAAGATTTGTGTACCAACCACCATCATACAATGAGGTGCGTACAAAAAAAGTAGATGCAAAACTGGCAGTTGTAAAGGTCGTGGTCTTTGAGTAGAAAAGGCACTCTATTGAGCAATATGGAAAAAGTATTTGTTAAGATGGGTAGACTAATACCAATACTCGTCCATTGGTTATCATGATGCTCGTTTGTCCAGCCGGAGATGTTTTTTTGGGATTGGTGGACTACACTGGAAAGAAAGACATTCCCTATATAGTGGATTTGATGGCACAATATATAGAGCAAATTGGTCTTACATAGGTTGCATATCCTTTTGAAGTTGTAGTTCAATGTCTTTTTTGTGATGCCGTTGTTGAGTCTTATAACTCACAATTTTAAATCCTATTTTTTCATTGCTCAATCTACATTTATTGCATCTACACTTCAAAGGCCATATTTGTTATATTGAGACTTTTGCAAATTTTGAGATAGAATGCTAGTTATTGGAAAATTCATTTAAAAAAATAGTAAATGAAACTAAATAAATAATGCAAAAATATGATTCTATAATGAAATTCTAAAAGTTGGTGTTGTTACTTATTTATAAAAAAAAATACCAATAAAGAGATAAAGCCGTTTATCTTCGAGTTGAGGATAAAAATGAGACTGTGAGAAGTCTCAATATAACAAATATGACCTTTTCACTTGTTTATTGCGATGTGCAAGAATTCGTGCCATTATAGAAGAAATGAATGTTCAACAAGAATATATGTATGTATGAATGAGCTAAAATATAAGGAAGAATTTATATTATAAAATGGATGGAAAATATAGATAACACAATAAAAAAAATTAAATATAAGATAAATATTTTTTGTAAGAATATTTACATTCAAAATTTTAATGATTAATAAAATAAAAATAAAAAATAGCAGAATAAACATTAAAAAAAAGACATTAGAACCCTATAGCAAAAGTAAAAGTGTTTTTATTTTTTTTATATTGGAGTTATACAGTAGATGTTGTAGAATTGCATATGGATGAACTACATCTCACAAAAGACTAATAGGCAATTCACTTTGAGAATAAAGTTGAACATAGCAGCAAGTCCTACATCGAAGTGTATGGTAAATACAAAGTGATTGATTACGTGGTATTTCTTAATTTGAATAATATAATTATGTAGTCTAAGATGAACAAAAAAGAATTCATCTTCCAATAGACGCATGCAGTAACAAAATGAATCTTGAAGGACCTACATCTTTTTTCCATAAAAGAACACTTGAACTTCCCATCTTATTGCAAAGGAAATAAAACTTATATTTTTTTTTCTTTGCATATTTAACCATAGGATCCTATAGTAGACTAGTATAAAAATGTATGGAAGAAATTTCAAAAACCTTGACAACATAGATTGCAAGATATTTGCATCCAAAATGAAAAAAACAATGTTTTATTAAAACTTGCTTAACTAGATCTTTTGACTTTGAATCATCTGAACAAAAAAACTTATTACTTTTGATTTTGATTTTCTAAGATTTTATATTGAATGGTTGAATTGAAAATTCTTTAAAAAAATAATAAAAAACCACATATAATTTTTACTCATTAAGAAATTGTTAAGTAGAAGTTGATCCAAGGTTGAAGAAAAAACTAAATTGTTAATATTTCTAAGATGGAATTGAAATACAATAATTCCAATAATAAAATTATACTTGCAAGTAAATCTACATCTATCTACTAATTTTTTTTTTAAATTGTTTAAAAATTTCACAAATGAAGCCAATAAGTTATTATTTAAAGAAAATGCTTAGATTGTATGAAAAATTGAGATTGTCCGTTATTTTCTCATCATTATTCCAAACAGAATTAATCAAAACTTCTATTGGAGACAAAAATATAGAATTGTAGGGATTTAAAATATAAATATTTAGAGGTTTTAGTATTTTTTTCAGTATGAATCCCTCCACCCTCCATTTTTAGCTGATTGAGCCATACATTTTTCTATAGGGTACCAATTTGAAATGAAAATTATGTATCTACAAAGTTCTTGCAAAAGCACACATCTTAAAGAAGTCTTAAAAACATTCACTACAAATTTTAGACAATAGGAACCTACCCAAACCCACATTGTCCCTTGAGTAGACAAACACTTGTTCAAGGATAAATATTAGAGCAGATGCTTGCCCTAAATAAAAAAATAGAAAACATTGAGCCTTTTGAGATGAACATATTGATTTCTTCTAGTCAAATTTTTATTGGTATGCATGAAATGGAAAGAATGGCAAGGGCATGGCCATCCCCTGTTTGTCGGTATATGTAAAAGTATTTCATTTTTGCTAAAAGAAAATCTTAAGAATTATGAAATTTTAGTTATGTAGAACAAAAAGAAGGAATATTAAATCCTACTCAAAATACAAAAATCGGTCAAAAATAGATTCCATTAGAAAATTGTAAATGTATAGAATCTTAAGGTATAGAAGTAAGTTTAAGGTATACCTCAAGTTCATTTGAAGTATGTAGAGATATGTTAGAAGTATACATGAAATTTTCCTCAATGTGTGGAGGTTGTTTTAATCCCTAAAGGACCAAACACCGTTTTTTGACAATATAGCAATTATGAGTAGCTCACTACAACCAGAATTTTTCTTTTTTTCTTTGAAATTATCACACAAGATGAGCCCGAAGAGTAGCTTTAAGGCCCAACAACCTTCATAACTTTGACTACATGGTTAAAAGTTATTGTATGATATATCATTTTCAGTGGTCGGCGGGCAGTTTGGGCAACTCAAAAACTTCTTTAAAAATCACTTTTTTAGAAATAAAATTTTGAAATTGCTTCTTTGGATTTATGTATACATGGGAAGCTTTGAATCATTCCATTTTGATTAATGAGATGAAAGTTATGATGAGTTTTAGTTTGTCGGTAGTTATGGATTCTCTACTTTAAGATAAACTTTGAAGTCCTTTATTTAACTCAATTTTCAATATTTTTGAAAAAAAATAAAAAAAATAGTTATAGATTGGCATTTTTCAATTCCATATTCAAATTCTTAACAATTTAGTATTTTTATTTTTATTTTTTTAATTTTTATTTTGAGAACATGGAATGTGCTTGCTAGTTTATCCTCACCATAGAAATGTAGTACGAAAGATGTTTTATGTTTATAGACCCAAAGGTACTTTGAAATACTAGTGTAAAATTGAAGGCTGAAATCTACGTGCACTTTAATATTATAAAAAATTCAATTGCTATCTCCTTTGTTAACTTGTTTATTAGAGTAAATCCTTCTAAAATTTCAAAATAAGAAACCTTACAAATTGTCAAAGTGCATGATTTTGATGCTTGAATTTTAAAAACAAGTATTTTCAAATGTTCCCAAGAGGGTAGACTTCATCATCCAAATTTTTAAATTTTTACAACAAAATGAACAGATTCTACAACTAGTTGCTTTCTAGCTATAATATTCTGAAGAATTAAATTAAACATATATATAAAAAGTTAATCCAAAAAAATAGTTCATATTCATGTTTGAAAAAAAGAGTAAGTAAACAAAATATACTTCAAAATATTGAACTGTTAATAATGTAGTTATTTGGAGTTGAAAATTTCCAATTCCGGAGGTTGAAATGTTGTAATACATAATCAAAATGCCAATGATTTCATTTATTTATCAAGAATACTAAACATGGAGTGAAATAAAATACTTCACAGCTTATTTTAGAATAGCATTCCATAATTCCCTGCACATGAAAACTCCTTGTAACTTATATTTCATTAACTGAAATGGACTCATGGAGACCTTTCTAGACAATTATATACCTTGCAAAGCAATTTGTTTTTTTTATTTCTCCAAAAAGTCATTTTTTTGAGCTGCTTGAGTTGAGAAAAAAACGCAAATTAAAAAAAAATTATAACCCTGTGGTAAAAAGATATGAAAATTGTTGTGCATTCAAGATGCTCCTTGACCACATTTTTTGTATAAATTTTATTTATTTTAAACTTTGTCCTCAGTGAGTTGCTCAAAATTTCTAATTTACCAAAAAATATTGTTCGGTCCTTTACGGGTAAATGCACACTAAGGTAACGCATCCAAAAATTGCCCACCTAAGAGCTAAAACTAAATATTGGAAAGGCTAAACTTCTTGAAATAATTTTCCGTAAATTTGTATGGAAAGAGAAGTGAAAGTGGAATCCGGTCCAAGTCGTTTCATATGTTTTGGACCTTCATGGAATTAGTTTTTAATTTTGAAGTTGAAATGGCAAAGGTTCTAAAATTGTACATTGTTTGTACATTGCTAAAGGCTATGTACAAGCAACATGTACAAGTAGTGTACATTCAAGGATGTGGGTGGTTTTAGAGGCTCTACAATTTTAGAGCCCGTTACCTTAGTTCCATCATAAAGCTATTAATGATTTAGTTTGTTGTTCAATATTTGACCTATTTGTACTACATAATTACTCAAAGAATGCACATAAATTTTTCAATGTTTAAATATATTCCCTATACGTGGAACCCAATTTTCCAAAGTAAGATATTTTACATTGAAAGTCCAAAGAACAAAGGACTTCTCATCTGTTTATGTACAAGCTCAGGGGGTGCACTTAGTTCTACTACAACAAATCATGTGCAAACTACTGGTTTCTAATAAACTATAATTTCAACCTAAAACTTTGAACATTGTTTAATAATGACTATAGGTTTCTATTGCCAAAATTTCCAACTCAAATAAAACATGAAATGATTTCTAGAAGAGGTTGAAAATGAACTAAAATGGCATGTTTTTCAACTCAAATAATTATAGAGAATACAATTCAGTAGAGAGTTATTTTTAGGAATTTTTTGTTCATTTTTTAGACAATTTTTTCTTATACAATATAGGAATGTGAAAGTCATTTTTCAATTCTATAGTGTATCTTTTTACTTCAAAAATTTGTGACTAATTATTATTAAGAAATGAAAATATCAATAATTCAAAACATAAACATAAAATAATTCAAAGTAAAAAAATCTATTCATATTTATTTTATTTTATTTTATTTAAAATTCAAAAAAATATAGGGGGTCCAAAGTTTTGTTTGCACGTGGGTTCTAATGGATACTCTAAGTGACCCCCCCATATAACATGAAGTAGTAGAGGGAAGGGCTGCCTTCCCCTTGACAGATTGGTGTGGAATATTCCCCACCATCAATAGCTAAGTGAAATGTGTTGAAATTTGTCAGAGTGGCAGGGTGGCTACTGCAAACTTGGGGTAAAAAAAAGTACTACTTTCAATTCTAACATTGCAGAAAATCTAGACTCAAAGTACTATAAATTAAAGTATTATCAATTCAAATAGTACACAAAATATGAGTTTTATACAAAATAGCTGTCAAATCATTGAGCCAATGAATTTCAGCATTCAAAATTCCTTACAACACTTCTTAAGACAAATGTGTTTTGTAACTTAGAATGCAAAGACAACTATTTATATACCTATGGGGTGGTAGGAGGTAAAATAAACAATGTGGGATATGTAAATTAGAATTTGTATTTTTTCAACCGCTCATAGTGTAATCAAATTAAAGCAACAATTGTGATTGAAGTAGATTTTTAGACCTCATTTAGGCATAGTATAAAACTTTTAAAAAAAAACTTTGAACTGAAAAAATTTGTGAAATGAAGTTAAGATTTATCTCCAAAAATTCTTTTGGGATTTTGATCCTCCAATCAAAAGTTATGGATAAATTTCAGATAGGGGTTGGAAGGGAATTTGTTTTTGACATTTTCAAACATCCTCTTTGAAATTTGTCCAAAACTTTTGATTGGAGAATCATAATCTCAAATGGGTTTTTGGAGATGAAATTTATCTTAATTTACCAACTTTTCATAGTTCAATTTTTTTTGAAATTTTTTATTATACTATTCCTAAATGAGGTCTGAAATTATACTTCAATCACAATTCCTACTTTTGATTTTAACTATGAGTGGTTGAGAAACTACAAATTCTAAACTAACACATCCCACACGGGTTGTTCTAACTCCTACCACCACATAGGTGTATAAGGAGCTTCTCTTGACATTCAACAAATGAAAAGTAAATTATTGTAATGGTCACATTGAATACTGTCTTGGTATGCTAATCATGATTCTAACTTAGATTTTAGGCAAACCAATTTTCTTTGTAAATCATATTTATTTGTATGTTCAATCTTGAAATTATAGAAAGGAAATGGAGCGCGCCATGAATCTAATGCCGCACTCCCTGTACTGCAGCTTAGATTAATGAGGCGTGGATGAACATCGTGGATGAGGCCTCCAGGGAGGGAAAGGCAGCCTCCCTAAAGGTTACTGAATGTTATGCAGGTGTACAAGATTTCTTCTTTGGTCATTGTTTCTGTACCTCTAGAGAGTCCAATGTCATTGGAAAAAAACTCCCATTTCACCGGGAAACTCCCAAAATAAAGAATATGATGTTCTATAAACACCCACCTCTCTTGTGCTGTGACTTGTGTTGTCGTATTGCTGGTGTTGAGGTCAGAGATAGTCACACGCGGGTCATTGAATCTGCCTGAGTTCCAAACACTGTGCGGGGCCTCCAGATTACAAAGAAAGTTCCTTTCAGTGCGGCCTGGTAGGAAAACAGGCAGCCTGCGTTGGTGAGAGTTGCGTCAAAAAGCGACAGATATTTTGGTGTCTCGTTTTCCCAAGCGTTGAAAAAATGGGCGGGGCAGGCATCACCGGGCGTGTGTCATGCATCCCTCTGCGCGGCAATTCACGAACATGTTTTCTATGCGTTCAGATCTGCAATTCTGTCTTTTCTTTTAATCTTCCTTGGCGTACGTTTGAATCCTTCCTGGCATCGTTTTCTGCGTTTGGCACAAACGAAACAATTCTGTGTTACCTGTAATTATCTACTAATGATTGACTTTCGAAGCAACTGGCCGCGGCATGACCTCTGGCGAGCTAACTTTGTGACGACATCAGGAGACTCGAACTAGTGACTCGAAGGTGCTTAAACCAGTGCAGCAGCAGGAAATGACTTCTGGGAGAACTCGAGGCGGCTCCTTTCAGTCTGGCCTGGTTTCTAAATTGGCAGCCTCCGTGACATGTCACATGAGAGGGTTGCGTTCGAAAGGTCAAGCACTTCTGCAAGGCAATTCTGTCTTTTTATCTTCATTGTCTTTGATTCTTTCAAATCATTTCGTCTGTTTGGCACGAACGAAACAATTCTGCGCTACAGACTAATGACCTTGGAAGCAGCTGACCGTGGCATGACTCTGGCGGGCTAACTTTCTGACCACATCAGGAGGTTCTCTGGTTCATTTTTTTCCGCTCAAGATGGCATCAATTAATGCCTCCACAAAGGTAGCATTAATTGATTGCTCAAATTTTTTGAAATCGAAGGATAGAAACTTACATAACAACCTGCATGAAATCACGATCTGTTATCGAAAGTGGAAGGGAACGTGCTCACTTGACACGAGAGAGAAACTCCGATCATTTTTGTCGTAATGATCTACAGCTCCCACAAGTGACTGCCCTACATAAATTAAGTCATTTTTGTAAGAAATTGTCACATGTGATCTTGTGAATGTGATGGTGATCTAAGGTGTGACCACCCATTGCCAACAGCACCCCATTGGCAGTCAAATAGGGTGGTAGAAATGCAACAGAGGTTGGAATTAATTTCCAAACATGAGTTCTTGGCTTCCAAGTTCCAACCATCAATTCCTCCATTCTCTTCATGACACATGAGCTTGGTTTGGAGTGCCAAAGTGAACAAGAAGTAGTCTCTTAAATGAGCGGTTTTAGAAGAGTCTAGACATTGGCTATGGGTCTGGCACACTTTAGTCCTTCCAAAATTCACAGTAATTTCAGTTCAAGCAATAAAATTACCAAATTTTGGCAATCTTCCATAACATTCAGTAGCTTTCAGAGAGCCTGCCTTTCCCTCTTTGGAGGCCTCGTCCACAAAAACATCAACCTGAGAATTAAAGTAAGTTTCAGTACCCAGCACCAAGATCGTGGCATTAGATTTATGTACACTATTCTTTTTGCAAAACCTTGAACCAGCCAAACAATTCAAATTGGGCCATCAAAATTCTTAAGATGATTTGCCGAGAATCTTGAAAACCCTATCCCAATGCCATTTAACCCTAAGTAGCCAACAAAATCAATTTTGATGGACCAATAAGGACATTTGTAGTCAGGAAGCTTGGAGCTGTCATTTTTATATTGAAATCAATTGTCAATCATGATTCCTCAAAGGATATGGGATAATTTGAAAATGAGAGCTTGACCACTCATTGTCAAAATGTAAAAATCATGTTTGATGTAGAATTTGAGACCTCATTTAGTCATAGTAGAATAACTTTTCTCAAAATATTTTGGACAAGTAAAAGTTGTTAAATCAGTTTAAATTTTATCTCCAAAAATCCGTTTGATATTTCAAGCCTCCAATCAAAAGTTATGGACAAAATTCAAAGAGGATGTTTGAAAATGTAAAAGAAAACGTCCCTTCCAACTCCTCTTTGAAATTTACCTATAACTTTTAATTGGAGGCTTGAAATATCAAATGGATTTTTGGATATGCAATTTAACTTGATGTTTTAACTTTTTTTAGTTCAAATTTTTTTGAAAAAAGTTATTCTACTATGACTAAATGAGGTCTGAAATTCTATTTTAAATACAATTCTTGTTTTAATTTGACTTAACTATGAGTGATTGAACTCCTACTAATTTTAATTTATATGTCCCACATTGTATGTTTTACCTCCTAACACCCCATACGTATATAAAGAGTTGTCTTCTCACTGTAAAGTCATGTATCTTGTATGGCTTTCAAAATGTTATGAGGAAATTGCAACTTAGAGTTCAAAGTTGAATGCTTTTATCTTGAAAACTTTATTCAAAATATTTATTCTGTGGCTAACCTAGTTAAGTGCAATTTTTTTACTAACCCGGTTGAGTGCATTATTTTTTAATAACCCAGCTTGGGTTAGCCTTGAGTGTTCTCTAGTTTGTTCACCAACCCCCTCTTGCTTGCTTCCGAACAGAGTTTGTCAGACAAATTTTGACGCGTGTTTGTTAGCTACTGATGGTGCCGAATATTCGGCACCATATCATCCAGCGGATGAAATGATGCCGAATATTCGGCACCATTCTGTCAGAGGGAAGGCAGACTTTGCTTCTGCTACTGAATGTTATGTCCTCATTTCTATCCCTGCACCTGTGAAAATATTGCCCTTGCCCTTTTGTACTCCACATCATGTCTGTAGTGGCTTATTTGGTCAGTTATGGGTGGTCACACCTTAACCCTTTAGTGACCGGTCGACCACTTTGTAGTCGATTTTGGGACTTTTGGTCTGATGCTATTCAAAATACATTTGATCACAAAAAATTCAAAGAGTAACGCAATTAGAGTGTCTTCATGTGCTTCAAACAAAACCAATTTTAAGGGAATTGGAGCATTGATGAATTAGCTATGAGGTTGCAAACTCAAATGGCCTGGACCTTCAAATGGAAAGTGTTCAACAAAAATACAAAAAAATGTCAACCAAATTGTGAGATTTTCATGTAACTTGATGTCTTGACAAGGCATAAGTGTTTCTTTGTAATCTCAGTAATGCCCAAAGTAAACTTATGCATTGGTATTTATGTAGCGCAAATTCAAAAGGGTCATTCAAATCATTGATTTTTGAGAATTAAGGAAAGCAACTCAAACTCCAACAAGACTCTAGAAGCAAGCGTGATGTAGAGGTACATTTCACTTTCTTCAATGTACCAAATCTGCACATTTTAGAAGGGTATTCGCAGTGATGACCATAGATGACCATTTTTTGTGAACTTTAAAAATTTGTAACTAATTTCACAAAGCTTGAAAAAATATGAAACGACTTGGGTTAGATTCCTATTCTACTTGTCTTTTGTGGAAAATTTACTAAAAGTTATTAAAAGATATTTCACCTCTCCAAAATTCAATTTTAGCCCTTAAAAGGTTCATTTATGGACCTTCTATCTTATTTATAGAGATTTGTACTGTTGGATGAGTTTGATTTTTTGTTAGGTTGAAGAATCTCCCTTATGAAAACACCTTATACGGTTTGATCTAAGACTACATCTTTAGAGTGGCCACAAAGTTCACTTTCTTGAAAAACTACGCCCGCCCTCCAAATCAACCACGGGCACTAAAGGGTTAAATAGGGATGGATAATTTTGTTAAAATGGTAGTACTCTGTGTGCCATTTATAGAGTGCCCACTCTGAACCATAAAAGAGACATTTAGGATTGGTATAGATTTTAAGAAATCTAGAACTCATGTAGATTTTTAATGTGCATAATTTGAAAAATCTTGGACTTACATAGAATTCAGATATCTAGGATTAATATAGATTTCAAAAATCTAAAATGCATATAGATTTTAGACCATTTCAAAGTGCATGGTTTGAACTGTTAAAAGTGCCAAACTAACGGAATACCACCATTTTAACAAAATTGCCTACAGGGATACTATGGGGACCAAAAAAAGTAAAGGAACTTATTGTAGAAAATTGTAGATGTTTAAGTAACTATTGATGTACAACAAAAAGGTAGATATTTATATAGTGTGTAATGTCAATTAATTAGTATGGATCCCTTAAAATCCCTATTCAATGTAGAAGGCATAGAAGCCTAGGGATTATTTGCATATATCATAACGTGTATATAAATCTTACACTTGCTCTTAGTTGAGCTCCTTGGACTCTTTGAGTGAATAAATCATATAAAAGGGTTTAATTTGCAAGTTGAATCAACTTACATTGCTTAAAGCATTTGTAATTCTAAATCTCTTACTCAATTTCAAAAACTTAACATAATACTTAGTAACAATGAGAAGGAATGCATTCCTTGGACAAAATGGTGTGAAATATTCTACACCCATCAACAGCTAAGTGGATACATTTCAAAAAGTGTCAAAATTCCAAATAACAATTAG
Source organism: Antitrichia curtipendula (assembly GCA_951230915.1). Lineage (NCBI taxonomy): Eukaryota > Viridiplantae > Streptophyta > Bryopsida > Hypnales > Leucodontaceae > Antitrichia > Antitrichia curtipendula. The sequence goes on along the minus strand of OX579635.1, from coordinate 288,637 downwards.
GCAACTGGAACAATAGTACAAGCTTAATTATTTAAATACAATGACTAAATTGTGTGCACTTAGTAGGTCACAATTACACATGACTAAGTCAATAGCAAATAAAAGTTTCTATACTTTTTAATAAAACTTCAAAAAACCCCATTCATCATAGAGATAAATAAATCCAACAACTGAAATACCTCACTTTACTTCCCAAGGCATTCATGATTTGTATTTTGAATTGCAAAATCAAGATCTATATATATACAAAGGGGGGAAGATAGGAGGTGAAACAACCCATGTAGGATATATAAATTAGAATTAGTAGGAGTTCTTGAACCACTTATAGTTAAATCAAAAGCAAGAATTGTGTTTAAAGTATAATTTTGACTTCATTTAGGCATAGAAAAATAACTATTTTCAAAAAACTGTGAACCAAAACAAGTTGATAAATCAAGTTAAATTTCATATTCACAATTTTGTTTGAGATTTTGAGCCTCTAATCAAAAGTTATGGACAAATTTCAAAGAGGTGTTGGAAGGGACATCTTCTTAGACACTTTTAAACATCCTCTCTAAATCTTGTCTATAACTTTTAATTAGAGGCTTGAAATCTCAAATGGATTTTTGGAAATGAAATTCAAATTAATTTATCAAAAAAAGAATTAGTTCAAAGTTTTAAAAAAAATTTAATCTACTATGACTAAATGAGGATTGTACTTCAAACATCATTTTGACATTTTGATAATGACCGGTCAAGCTTTCATTTTCAAATTATTCCATATTCTTTTAGAATTCACAATGAACAGTTCATTTCATTATAAAAATGACACCTCCAACCTTCACTCCCACAAAATAATGTTATTGAATCAAATCCTTCATTGGGATGTCCAAAAAAATTGATGGCAAAAGATTAAATGATATTGGAATTTGATTCAAAGGATTCTTAGGACTTTTGGCAAACCATCTTTGTTGATTTGTTTGGCTGGTCCAAGATTTAGCAAAAAGAATGAAGCTCACTATAAATGTATTGCCGCAATCCCAATACTAAAGTTATTTTAATTTTCCATGTGGATGTTTTTTGTGGATGAAGCTTCTAGAGAAGAAAAGGCAACCAATCCTCTCTAACCATACTAGATTGACTTTGTATGATATAAAAGAAGACTAACCTTGAAATGATGGGCTAAGCCCATTGGCTTGGTTTCGAGAGAATTGTTGACAAAAAAATATTTTTTGTATTCTTTTTGGAATATTTCAATCTATTAGAACCATTTCACTTGTGAATATGGCTTGTCAAACATCATGTTTAGATTGAAAAGTCAAGCAACAAGATCCATACAAACATTAGGGATAATTTTTGAGTTTTATTAGCTATTTTCTTTTAATTCCCATATTGAACCGTTTTTTAAAGTTTTGAAGGGACTTTTTTGTATTCTTTATTCCAAATAGAATTTCTATAGTTTTTGTTTTGTATTTTGTACTTCAAATAGAATATTCATATATTTTACCATTGGTATTTATTGATGTTCTTAAAATTGCAATCAAATTGACTTTTTTCTAATTCCAGGGTGAATGCAAGAAAGACCGACCAAAAAGCGTAGCGTTCTCCACAGTACTCATGTTTTTTTTGGGAGTACTGTATAATTAGAAAAACAATTTAAAGAAAATCTGAAAAATATGTTCAATGTATACACCTTTAAGAAGAAGTTACCCTAGGAAGGAAAAGCATAGAAAAATTCTCTAAGTAGGAGAACTAGAAAAGTGCAAAATCTCATGAAAATAGGTACTTTCACATTTTAATTTGTAAAAAATAGGAAAAACAATTGTTAAGGAAGCTAAAAATTTTACATTTGGGAGGACTTTATAGGAAAGAGATTTCACCAAAAAAATGATCTTGAAACAATTTTGAATGTTCAGAACTGTGCGTGCAAGGGAGCCCTGTTCGCACGTATGTGGAGGGCATAAAATAAAATATTTTTAAATTTCCTTTGGTAGAAACATTACTTCCTACTATGGAAATAGACCATAGAAATTTCAGATCTAGATCATTAAGTTTGGATACTCCCCAGTACTAAAAAACCCTAAATTGCAAAGTGTGACAAAGTAGCTAAATTTAAATTTAAATGTAAAATGATTTTTAATTTTTTTTGAAAAATAAGGGATCTAAACAAGATCAGGTTAGCCATCTCCAAGAAAAATTTCAAGTTAATTGGATTCATTCTTCAAAAGTTATAGCCGATAACAAGTCCAACACGTCAAGTGTGACAAAAAATAGTACTAGTCTTTCTTGCAATCACCCTCCATTGGCTCAAAATGAGGTAATTAACTAGCGGTTTTCCGTGAACATTGACCCATATCTTGCTTCAAGGAGACTTTTGGATTCTCCTTTAGACTGGCCTCTAGGCAAGTGAAAGTTGTTCAAAGGTTAGCCCTAATGATCCAAGCGACCACTTTATAACCATTGTCTTTTGGTTTTGAGCTGTCCATTTTCAAATTTTGAGTTAAAAAATGAATGAAATTTATTTCTATAAAATAGACTGCAATACAAATCCAATGGCAATAGTTTCATCAAATTCCAAGTTTAAATGTGGAATTTAACCTTGTGAAATTTTTCAAATTTAAATGGTGTAGTATAGTTTATAACTCATTTGGGAGTGGGGGGGGATCGGTTTGGGCATGGACTAAAAGGTTAGCCAACGAATGTGCTTTTTGCCCACCTCATAAAGGTTAGATCCACCATGAAAAGGGTAGATCCAAGGATCCAAAGGCAAAGACAAGTTTTCCATTCTTTGTTTTCTTACAAACACTACTCAAATTTCAGTGACCACCGTGCATTGCAAGCTTCACCATGAATTATAAATTCTTGAAATGTTGTGAAATTTTACATGTGCGGTTTAACCTTTCTTATCTTTTAGTGAGCACAAAAAGGGCATCATTTCAAAATATTTTCACAAAGATATGCTCCTTCAACGTGCATTGCCTTGTATTTCCATTGACCCAAATAAAACTTCAAATTTAAATATCTCCTAATCTGTGCAGTCAAGTAATCTGAATTTTTTTGAGGTGCTGACTCTCAATGCTAACTTCAAGATTACATGGTCATATTATATCCAATCTCAAGAAAAAAATGAGTAAAAAATTACTAAAGTTCTTGGTAGTTTTGGCCCATTTTGAAAGTACACTCCCCCTCCTCCAAGTCATTACAATAGAGGTTAAAGATAAGACACAATTTGTACAGACAAGTCACATATAATCATGGTGGTGGAAACCAAAAATCATGCATGTAAGTATGATCAATAGCAAATGAAAATTTGGAAATAGAACTTTTTGAAAACTAAAATCATAGTCTAAATGTCACTAAGGTATAGAAATCTCAATTGTACAATCTTGTAGTGTAGATGTTGTAGGTGACGTGAATCAAATTTGGAGTCATTGGGTCACATATACTACAAGATTATAATGTTTTAGTGTTGAAAAAGGATGCTGAAATTTTCCTAGCAACACATTTGGAGGTGAAATTTGATTTCTAAACCTACTCAAATAAAGAAACTTTAAACTATGAAGTGATTAAAAACCAACATAAAAATACATTGGTGAAAGATAACATCATTGACTTGACTCATTTTGTTTAACACAATGGTTTTGAAATGTCAAAAAATAGCAAGAAAAGTTGCAAAAAACACATTTGAGGCTCAACATCCTTCTTCTAAAATGCTTTTCGGTCACTTATAACTTTTTGGATTCATATGAAATTTTGGCCAAACAAACAAGACTAATATGCGCAACTTTTTGAAATTTTTCTAATTAGAAATGGACGTTGTATGGAGAAGAAACAAGCTGCCCAAGTTCATTGTAATCCAAAAATGTTGGGATTTTGAACTTCCAAATGCTCCCAAACATTCAAAACAACTTGGATTGACATGAAAATTTTACCACAATAACTAGACTTCAAGGGAAACGTAACCCAACAAATTTGTATTGAAAACAAACATTGGATGAAGGAGATACAAGCCCCCCAAAGTTGCAACCATCAAATACAATTTGGTGAACTCAAATTGAACATCTAAACTTAGATTGGCTTTTAAAAAATTAGTACGTCTTGGATTGATCTAAAAATTTTACCACACAAACGAAAAGAGAGAGTGCAAATTTCTCAACAAGTTTTATTGAATTCGGATGCAAAAGTTACAACACTTTGAATTGGACTTGAAACTATGTGAGGACACTTTTGGTCCCCTAGGGCGTTAACCACCGATTAACATCAAAGTTGGAGCTGGTCCAAGCTACCATTGATTCTGAAACTCCTAATTCTTAGCCCAATTCTACTAGAAATCTACGTAAGTCCATTTATAAACCTACTAAATCACAAAGAGAATTCTACACACAGCATAGCAAGATAGTGCCAACACTAAATGGCCCATAACCTCATTCTCTACTTGAAGAAGTTAGGGCGGAACGAAAGGTCGGCTCCCTTCTATCGATCAACAATCAACAAGAATAAACCGCAAGCTAGATTCCATGACGAATTGGTTATACTTTTCCAAATCTCAATGATTCTACTTGATCTCAACCTTTCCGAGAGCAAGATGCACCTGACAGAGCTTGTTGCCAAGTTTACAGAAGAAGCCTTTCCCATCCCTCAAAAAATGTACCACTGACACTGACATTCCTGCAGCTGAGCTCACGCAATACTGCTTCAAATTGGAAGCCCGCTTGAAACCCAACATTTGTATGAAACAAAAACATTAGCACCACAACCGCTTAAACCCTAAACCCAAAAGTAACTAGAAACCGATCGAACCCCAGTCGAACCACTTCTTACAAGTCATGTAGTCTCTCAGTTGAGCGAGCTACTTCAATTCTTATAAGTAATGTGGATGTCCCAGCGGAACACAAACAGAGGCGGCACCGTCGCATTCACCACAGGATTCACAGTCGCATACCCCGAGTACCCCCGTAACAACCCTGTCCCCCCAGGAACAATACACTCATAAGGCGGAGAAAGCACCCCAATGGTCCCGGTCACAGTCAAGCTGCTGCCGTTGTACTGGGAGCCTTGCTTGAAGATGTGCTGACAGCTTGTCACTGCTTCGCCCGTGGCGCCGCCGTTGATGGTGCTCACGATATCGGTTCCCGTGATGGAACCCCAGAGGAGGCTGTTGGAGGTCTTGCCAGATTTCATGACGTTATCGACGACGACGATGGAGCCCCAACCGACGGCGCTCAAGTTGCCTTGGCCGGTGCCTGCGCCATTGATGATGGTCGTGTTGGGGCCGTAGCGGGTCTCGTGGGCGAAGTACGTGAGGTGCAGGGCTGTCGCTGCTGAAGACGACGCAATAGGGGACACAACATACATTTGTATGAAACACAAACATCAGCACCACAGTTTCAATTACAAAGTTGACAATTGCATGCAGGCCTGCAACATTAAGCTACGTGAATTGGTTGTGGCAAATTGCACAACTTGAGTACGTCAAAGAATAGGCCTGAAATCGATCAAGAGAATTAGATTTGACTCATTGACTGTATGAAAGGTGAACTACAGTAGCTCTAAGCATACTAGAAACTAACTAAAGTAAGTTTCTAGCGGGGCATCGATCTAGCTGCTTCAATCTGTGGAGCCGATATTTGACAGAAGAGCACTCTACTGCCGGACTATTGTGATCTAAAACACAAGCATGAAATCAAATGCAAGAGCTACTTACACCAACTATCAACTGCATGAAATGACACAAACATAAAATTAACGATTTCATTTCATGCTGGAGCTGCAAGGGAAAGTCTTGGTACCGTGCAAGCTGTACAGGAGAATGCACAAGGTGCAAAACGTCAGAACTCTTGTCCCCATATTGGCCTGCTGCCTGCGAATTGAAGCATGCAGTGAGTACAGGTAGTGGAGCTGGATACGAGTAAATTGAGGCAAAGATTGAGATGAGAAGTGGGGGTGAGAAGTATTTCTCATCGGTGCGGTTTAGGGTTTATATAAGATCGAGGAGGACCCACTTTTCCAAAGACTTCCTCGGCTTGGTTGAAGCTGGGACCCCCCAAAACCGCCACTTTGCACACCGGACTTTCTTGGAATTCCCTCCGACTAATTTGGGGATTCTGCAGTTTTTCCCTGCAAGTTTCTCCTAGTTTTCATGTTTCCCTGTGTTCTAATGTCACCATGGAGGGATCTTCAAAGAATTCCTATACAAGAAAAAACCATGGATTTTCTTTGCAAGTATTTCATAAATTCTCTCCAAATTTCCTGTGTAAAATTCAAATTGGTAGACTTTGTATACATTTTACATTTCAATGTTGTTTCCACCTGATATTTGGTAGATTTTAGAAGATGCAATTGTCCCATATCAATTGTCAAGGGTACGGTGAGGCTGGACAGATAAGACTTGTAAATTGTCATGTAATCTCCAAAGCAATGAATTCCATTGATTTCATAATAATCTAACTTTTCTCTAGAGTTTGTACTATCTAAGAAATTTTGAAACGTGCAAATCTGAAATGTAAAAATTTTGAAATGTAAAAATCAATAAGATTGAAAATTCAATATCTACATTTCCGTCAGATTTCAGCTTTCAAAATCTCTAAATTGTATTGACTATGCAAGCTAAAATTCACATTAAGCTTAGATTTTGGAGGCATAAATCTACATTCTGAAATATTAAATTTCACAAATTCAATAGATTTGGAGGTGGGGACATCACTGAAAAATGCACAAATTACCCCCTAAAAAATGCACAAAATTCCCTGTGAGAGTTACATTCCCTGTGTACTTGAAAAAAGGCCAAAAAACTAAATTCTCGGAGGGGATTTTTGTTATAGTGCCTACAGGGAACATTGAGAATGTTTGGTGTGTTGGGGTACTGTGCCTAGTTGCTACTATTAGACTCGTCAAATTTTTGTATTTTCTTGTTGGCAAAGTGAGAGGAGGTTCTGATGGACCAAAGAATGTGACATTTTGGATACTGTATGTAGAATGGTCATAGTTTTTTTGGTAGATGTTCTAAAATTGTTTGTTCAACAAATGTACATGTTGATTTTGGAGATGTGCACACGGTGATGATGGTGGTTTTAGGCAGGGTGCGATTTTGGATATACCTACCTTAGTAGAACAAAGCCAGAGTGAATAATTGCCATCAAATTGGGAGCTTCTTCAAGTTTGCAACTGTATTTCTCGTTTGGGAGCAACAAAGTTAGAGTTGGAGTTATGAAAGTTAGAGTTATATAATTCTACTCCAGACATAATTTTTTGTTTTGACAATGAGCGTTCAAGCTCTCATCTTCAAATTATCCCATACCCTTTGAGGGCTCATCATGAACAATGAAATTAAGTATAAAAATGACGTCTCTACCATCCACTCCTACAAATGTCAATGATGCAGTACACTCAGTTTACCTTTCAATGTATTGTTGGTGGCAGAGGATAAAACTGCATTGGTGTAATATTCAATGGATTCTTTGGAGTTTTGACAAACCATTTTTCTCTAATTGTTTGTAGAATTGTATGTCAGTCTTAGAATTAGCCAAGAAATAACGAAGCATACCATAAATGTACTGCCACCATCCCGGTTCCAAAGCTTAAATTAATGACGTGAAGACAAATCTTGTGGATGAGGACTCCAAAGAGGAAAAGGCAGCCTCACGGAAGGCTACTGAATGTTATGGTGAGAGCTGCGTTCGAAAGCAATTATGCAATTCTGTTTTCTTCTTCTTCTTCTTTTATCTTCCCTGGCCTTTGATTTCTTCCCATCGTTCGGTCCGTTTGGCACGAACGAAATATTTCTGTGTTACTGACTTTGGAAGCAGCTGACCGGGGCATGACCTCTGGCGAGCAAACTTTATGACGACACCAGGAAACTGAAATGAGTGACTGACTCGAAGCTTAACTTAAACGAATTCGGGAAGAAGGCGGTGAGATCACTTGTGAGATATTGGTTGACAAAACTTAAGGCAGTGACACTTCAAACTCCGACTCCTAAAAACAGACATCCCGAGCTCAAACGTCCACCCCTCCCTCTATGATAGAACCATCCATGGTTGACCACTTAGTCAATTCCGCATATGTTATGGAGCAGTAGAAGGCAGTGTGAATTTACAGCCCTGTAGGAAGATAGAAATGATGGGCATTGCCAAGATTTTGTGATTTTTTTCCTTGAATTGAATTTACTATGAAATTTTTAAGCCAAAAGTTGGCCTCAACCCATCTCCACTTTGTAGAGTCATGCATAATTGGTCACTGTGAGAGTAATTGCTACTCACTCGAGCACCCAAAGTTAACCCCTAAAGGTTTTTGACTATGTTTTCACCAAAAATACTCCAAAACTGCCATTTCTAATACAAGTACCAAATTTTTGAAAAAAAATATTTTTGGACTCATATAACCGTAGGATCTTGTAGTACGCTGATTTGAAAAGATGTGGGAAAAGTTTCAAAAGTTTCCACCATGTAGATTGCAAGATATTAACATTTGAAGTGACAAAAATCTTTTTTTGCCCTTGCAGAAAATTGGACAGGTGCACTTCACAAGATCAAATCTATTCAAAAAAATTCCAAAATGGTTATAACTCTTTGGATTCATTCTTAAAGGAAAGTTGGCTACATGCTTGAAAATCTTTAGATCATTTGGAATAGCACAACATATAGGAAAAAAATAGTAAATAGAAAAAAATAGAGAATGATTAAAAATACTAAATTGTTAACCATTTATTTATGGAATTTAAAAAATTCCAATCCAAATGGTTGACATGTTGTAACAAACAATCTAAATCTAATGTTTTTATTTTCTTTCAAAAGTATTAAAAATTGAGTTCAATAAAGGACTTCAAAATTTATTTTAGAATAGAGATTTCATAACTACTTACTACTTGTAAACTACCCTCAACTAAAACTCCTTATAACTTTCATTTCATTAATCAAAATGGAATGATTCAAAAAATTTCATGTATATAGAAATCCAAAAAAACAATTTCAATTTTTTTTCTTTTCAAAAAGGTGATTTTTAACCCCTAAAGGTCAAAGACTATGTTTTCACCAAAACCACTCCAAAACTGCTATTTCTAATATAAGTACCAAATTTTAGAAAACAAATATTTTTGGAAAAATTTAACCGTAGGATCTTCTAGTAAACTAGTTTGAGAAGTTGTGGGAAAATTTTCAGAAATTTACACCGTGTGGATTGCAAGATAATAGCATTTGAATTGACGAAAATCCTTTTTTTTCCTGCAAAAATCCAGGCAGCTGCACTTTACAAGGTCACATTGGTATGAAAAAATGTCAAAAATGGTGGTTACTCTTTGGATTCATTCTTCAAGGCAAGTTGCCTACATACTTCAAAATTCTCAGATCATTTGGAATTGTAAAACATATAGGAAAAAAAGAGTAAGTAGAAAGAGGTAGAGAATGATTCAAAATACTAAATTGTTAAGAATTTAAATACTGAAATAAAAAAATGCCAATCTCAAAGGTTGTAATGTTGCAATAAACAATCTACACCCAATGTTTTTATTTTTTTTCAAGAACACTGAAAAATTGAGCTAAATAAAGGACTTCAAAGTTTATTTTAGAGTAGAGATTCTATAGCTACCTTCAAACTA